>SKCR01017566.1:0-116158 GCA_019454045.1 Zanthoxylum bungeanum | reverse complement strand
TAATCACGAGTCGTTCTAAGCTACTATTTCCTTCTAAAGGATATGTATTATCAGTGCAAAACTTATTTAGAATAAGGTTCCATATAAATCTGTTTGACAGATGTCATATAGGATATGAACAGGAAAGAAACGGGAATTCTCATTTCTAGTAATTTGGGTATGCCAGGCATAACGTTTGGATGATACCAAACTGAAAGACCCAAATTGGAACAGTGCCTATATAGGTTATCCTAAGGGAAACCTTAAGTATAGTACTTGTAAATCTCACATGAGAACAATGTGATTGTTGCTCACCATGCGGTTTTCCTGAGAGGAATACCGATATGCAGTGGTCAGTGGGAGGATAGTGATACTCGATGAAAATCGAGTAATAATATGTTCAAGGCACGAAGTCCTTAATGGAACACAAATAGTTCATCTATGATGAATCTATACCATTAATCTTCAAATACACAAGACACTCGTAGATCGGATAGAGTCAGAAAACAACCTAGGGTCTGGGTTTCTGATCTAACCTCATAAAGATGTCAATCTTATGAAGGTATACCAACCGACTACGTTTTGAGGAAGTGATACAAGGTATCGACTCCCTATTATGGCAAAGTGCCATGAGTCCGGAATGGATTCCATGTTTAACAACTATTTTGGATACTAGTTGTTGTACACAAGGCATTGTGCCTATGGTACATTAAACGTCTTCAGGGAAGACATACATGGAAGGCAACATACCAACGTACAAAGCCGGGCTTTTGACGGAAAGGTATCGTTATCAACATTGTGTTAATAACGGTTCAACCTTTTACCTGTTGCCATGGTAAATCCATTTTGAAGATGCTTGTTGATAACTGCGTATTTCATTTATGAAATGTGTCAGTTATAGATCTAAATCGCTTTCCTGAAAAGGAAACCTTTTGGAGAATGTTTATAACATTCTGACGATTTTGTATAACCAACAAACGAGGTTTGCGGGTTATTCGATCCATGTTTGGATTAATGCAAGCATAAGGTTCTTGGAACTGTCGTTTTAAATAATCATAATGGTTTATGATTTGACTCAAAACGAAATAATTCTTGTGTATATAAGGAGGTTAGTGGGAGAGTGCGCACTGACAGAGAAATTCCCATAAAGCATTGATGAAAGCTGGCTTTCAATAGAAATTCTCCGTAGAATTCTGGGGAGTAACAACCTTTATTCGAGGAATAAAGATCTACTGGGATAGATTTGGAGTTTGTTAACACTCTCTGGAAATTGTACATTTAAAATGTACTTGATTTGGTGTCTCATACGCTTCGAGCATATGGAGTCACAATCGGGTAAATCCAAGTGACAGTCACTGGATTGAAGTTAAGAACATCTGTTAGTATCTCAGAGAACTAAAGATGCTATCTTAAACTATGGAGAATGAGAACTTGAAGTGACTGGGATCACTGCTGCAAGTTTCCAAACGATTAAATAATACGGTACTATAAAAGTTTGAACACTAGGACAGTGAGCTGGAAATATTCCGAGCAAGATAACTGTTGCCGAATAAACAACAAATGCGGATTATTGCTGCAGCTGAGGCAGCAATAGAAGCCATTTGGATCGATAATAAATATAATTAGATTAGATATAGTTCTGTTAGCAGCTGAGCTAGACGTCAGCACATGCTAAGGAATTAAAGGTCTCATCGACGATCCAGATATATACTTCTATATCATCTGATTCGTTCGGATCACACATCGTGGCGATGTGATGATCGTATAAATCACGTCAGA
This sequence comes from Zanthoxylum bungeanum, assembly GCA_019454045.1. Taxonomy (NCBI): domain Eukaryota; kingdom Viridiplantae; phylum Streptophyta; class Magnoliopsida; order Sapindales; family Rutaceae; genus Zanthoxylum; species Zanthoxylum bungeanum. The sequence continues at coordinate 114,400 of SKCR01017566.1, read as the reverse complement.
CGATTATCAAACAAATCCGCTGACGAAAACCTTTCCTCAGCAATTGAGCGAACCGTACATAGTTCGGGTGTGGGACACTTGAGTGACTGGCTATGTGCCAAGTGGGAGATTGTTGGACAAAATGACCCATAGCGTCACTATTTGCACAAATCATTGTGTTGTTGTAGCAAATTAACTATGTGACAAGGAAATTGCACTCTCATCATTTGTGATTAGATCACCATAGATATATAAATGAAGAGAGGTGGTCCCTATGATTAGTTCCTGGACTGAGAATGATATGAGACAGTATCAGTCCCCGAAGGATTAATCATTAAATATCCGTAGCCGGAGTATTATCGAGACTGGACATCGATAATGCAGAATAGGCTAGTATTGCACTTGTGTGCGTTGTGAGGGCACAACTGTTGACAAAATGACCCATAGCGTCACTATTTGCACAAATCATTGTGTTGTTGTAGCAAATACTGTGTGACAAGGAAATTGCACTCTCATCATTTGTGATTAGATCACCATAGATATATAAATGAATAGAGGTCCCTATGATTAGTTCCTGGACTGAGAATGATATGAGACAGTATCAGTCCCCGAAGGATTAATCATTAAATATCCCTAGCCGGAGTATTATCGAGACTGGACATCGATAATGCGGAATAGGCTAGTATTGCACTTGTGTGTGTTGTGAGGGCACAACGACATAGTTCTCATATATATAAGTATTGGATACTTATGCAAGTGCGATAGGAGGTCGTGTTTCACCGATGGTACGGGAAACAGCTTCGCTATGGATAGACCTTCGGAATCCCATTGGTATTATGACTATGTGTCTATGGGAGGCCGAAATCAAGGTAGGTGTGTAAAGTCTTAACTTGAGACTTACATCGCTAATACTTACGATAATCGATAGACTTTGGTCTTGGTGGTACAGGGCTTTAACCGGTTCTGCGTACACCACTTCTGGGTTTATCAGAGAGTCATAGTGTATTGGGTGTGATGTGAAGACGGAAGTATCACTTCAGTCATAGTGGAGATGATGTCACGCAGGATACGGTATTAGTGCTCTTAAGTGTTGTGCAACCATCGGGATGTTATGACTAGGTCATGCATATCCGATTATAGAGACTAGTTACCAGACATCCGACATGTGCTTCGGACGGGACAGACACTTATCCAGCCCCAGCCCTAGCACGTGACTATCCGATACTGGGCCGATATACACAATACTACGGTATACTACGCTTGATACAGATCTATATATATTCCTGTAAGAATATTTCTAGAGAATTGGGTAGGCATGGCGCTTTGCTAGAAGCCAACCTTGTCTTGTAAATCGGTATAAACGTAGTATGAGGTACTTACGTGTTCGGATAGTCCGAGGACCGTATTTATTGCCAACATATCCGGAGATCTCATGGGTCGGTTCCTGAAGATTCACCGATGACGTATGACTCGCACTTTAATTAATCTGGGATTAATTCGATGAGAGAGAAAATTAATCTGAGATTAATTACGGAGATATTTTATCTCGGATAAAATATCGTTAAAGAGAGAGAACGATTAATTTGGAATTAATCGATAAATTAATATATTCGAATATTATAACGAAATTAGATTTCGACGCGGAATTGAAATTAGATTTTAATTCGGGCGAATGAATTAATTTAGAATTAATTCGTTAGCGATGTGAATAGTGAATTCGCTAGGCGTAATCATTTAATTACGATGCAACGGAAAATTTGTTAATTTGGAATTAGCGAACCCGAGCCCGGGATTGTTTGCGAGCGCATTCGCATTTCAAATTCGAGTGCGGCACGCAAGTCAAATCAAGCGTCAAATCGCAAGTCACATCAGGCGTCAAATCACATGTCACTTTGAGTGATGTGACATTTGAGTGATTGATGTGAGATGAAAGGAAGCATTAAATGCTTTGCTTTTTGAAATTGAAAATGGTAAATGACTTATTTAATTTTTGGAAAATATAAATAAACCTCTTACATTTTTTCTTTTTCCTAATTCATTCTCTCTCTCTCTTTTTACGGTTTCTTGTGAAAACCCTTTTCCCTCTCTTTTCTTCTTCCTCTCCTTCACGGTTTGGAACCGTTTCATCTTCTCAAAATTTATGGTTTGACCGAATAAAAGGGAAGCAAGGAAGAAGTCTTAGTGCTAGCACACCATGAGTGATACAAAGGTGATAGGGAAGCGAGTTCGTGAGCTTGGAAGCTTGAAGCTTGGAGCTTCAATGGTGTCTCCCATGGCCGAACCAGTCACCACCGTGCAGCCCCATGTCGACCACCACACGCGTGGCTCACTGCCGAGCAAGGGAGAGCAGTTCGCACTTCATCTTCGCCGCATCCAACCGATCCATGTGAGTCTTTTCCGCACCTCATTTGGTTGTATTCAACTCATTTTTATGCATGATTTATGATCCTTGGGACTTGATTGAAACTCAACAACAACAGCATAGTTCTCATATATATAAGTATTGGATACTTATGCAAGTGCGATAGGAGGTCGTGTTTCACCGATGGTACGGGAAACAGCTTCGCTCTGGATCGACCCCTCGGAATCCCATTGGTATTATGAATATGTGTCTATGGGAGGCCGAAGTCAAGGTAGGTGTGTAAAGTCTTAACCTGAGACTTACATCGCTAATACTTACGATAATCGATAGACTTTGGTCTTCGTGGTACAGGGCTTTAACCGGTTCTGCGTACACCATTTCTGGGTTTATCAGAGAGTCGTAGTGTATTGGGTGTGATGTCAAGACGGAAGTATCACTTCAGTCATATTGGAGATGATGTCACGCAGGATACGGTACTAGTGCTCTTGAGTGTTGCGCAACCAATCGGGATATTGTGACCAGGTCATGAATATCCGATTATAGAGACTATGTTACCAGGCATCCGATATGTGCTTCGGACGGGGTAGACACTTATCCAGCCCCAGCCCTAGCACGTGACTATCCGATACTGGGCCGATATGCACAATACTACGGTATACTACGCTTGATACAGATCTATATATTCCTGTAAGAATATTTCTGGAGAATTGGGTAGGCATGGCGTTTTGCTAGAAGCCAACCTTGTCTTGTAAATCGGTATAAACGTAGTACGAGGTACTTACGTGTTCGGATAGTCCGACGACCGTATTTACTGCCAACATATCCGGAGATCTCATGGGTCGGTTCCTGAAGATTCACCGATGACGTATGACTCGCACTTTAATTAATCTGGGATTATTCGATGAGAGAGAAAATTAATCTGAGATTAATTACAGAGATATTTTATCTCGGATAAAATATCGTTAAAGAGAGAGAACGATTAATTTGGAATTAATCGATAAATTAATATATTCGATATATTATAACGAAATTAGATTTCGACGAGGAATTGAAATTAGATTTTAATTCGGGCGAACGAATCAATTTAGAATTAATTCGTTAGCGACGTGAATAGTGATTTCGCTAGGCGTAATCATTTAATTACGACGCAACGGAAAATTCGTTAATTTGGAATTAACGAACCCGAGCCCGAGAGTGATTGCGAGCGCATTCGTATTTCGAATTCGAGTGCGGCACGCAAGTCAAATCAAGCGTCAAATCGCAAGTCACATCAATCATCAAATCACATGTCACTTTGAGTGATGTGACATTTGAGTGATTGATGTGAGTTGATTTGTAGTGATTGACAAGCATTTAATGTTTGTTTTTGAAATTGGAAAAAGGTAAATGGTTTATTATTTTTTGGGAAAATATAAAGCCAATTACAATTTTTCTTTTTCATTAATTCACTCTCTCTCTCCTTCACGTTTTGCGTTTTGGAGCCAAAAATGGAACCCATTTTCCATCTTCTTCTCTCTCGGTCTTGGACCAATTTCCCCTTCTGTTTTCTAGTTTGACCGATCAATGAAGGAGAAGCAATGATCTTGTTGCAAGATCTATGTGCTAGCTCACTCATGGAGGAATACAAAGGTGATATGGAAGTGAGTTCGTGAGCTTGGAAGCTTGAAGCTTGGAGCTTCAATGGTGTCCATCAATGGCCGAACCTTGGAGAAGCCGAACCAGTCACCACCGTGCAGCCCCCACCATGCGCAGCCCACTGCCGAGCTCCCAAGGGCAGTGCGTTTTTGTTCTTCTATCGCATCTCTACCGATCAATGTGAGTCTATTCCGCACCTCCTTTGATATGTATTCAACTTGTTTTATGCTTATAAATGATCTTGGGACTTGATTGAAACTCAACAGGCTGTGTGTTTGTTGTTTCTCGTGTGAGTGTCGCGAGAACGATCTTGGTGTGTGTCACTCACTTTGGTGACATGAAGGGCTGTTATCGTGTATTAGTGAGACTGTTTAGGGGTTTCTGATTGTTGTTGGCTTATTTTGGTGGAGAACTGTGTTTGCTTGTTATTGGTTATCGGCTGGTTGAGGGAGAAAGGATGAGTTTTGGTTTGTGGTGCAGTTTCCAAGTGTGAGAGAGAATGATCCGAGAGGAGAGAGAGGCTATTAGGGTTTTGTGGATTAGTGAATTGTCGTGGATGTATGTAAAGCAAGAGGGGAGAGTAGCATTAGGGTTGGTTATGTTATGTTTTTATACTGGTGTGCTAGGGTTATGGTTTTCTCAAGTAAGGAAATAAATCTAGCAATTATGGGGTGCATTTAATTTATTTTATTAAAGGAAATTATATTTGTATTTTTGGTGGGGAAATATCTTTAAATTGGTAGGTGATTTATTTAGATTGGATTTAAATCTTTGGTAATTAGGAAGGTGATTTATTTTATTTAGGAATGAGATTTATTTAATTTAGGAAGGGGGATTTGATTTAATTTAATTGGATTTAATTTTAATTTGTGACATGTGTTTTAAATGTTTTAATTATTTGGACTGGGCTTGGGCGAAATGGGCTTTGGATGGGCTTGGGCGTGTGGCTAGCAGTAAAACAGAAATATCGAGGGTCGTTCGAACGCTTCTTCAGACGCTACACGAATGCCCACAATTTATTCGTCGTTCAAACGTGTTTCTGAATGCGGCCTGAACGCACATGTAGTGAACAAGTGAATTAAATCTGATGACATTCTTATTTCCCTTCCGACGTCTGTTTCTCGCAACTTTCGTAACTTATCGAGTAGTGCCTCCGATCGAGTCTCATCATCGGGCTATGCAAAAATGCAAGTGTCTACAGTCGCCCCCACTTTGATGGTCTTGTGCAGTGTGTGACAGTGACAATCCTATCAAAGTCATGCATGCATTTTTACTTACCTGGCTCGCCAGCTACTGCCTAACTTACCTATTGTTGAGATACTTCAAACTGATTTGATGGTGGTGAGGTGATGCAAACCCTGGTCCATTCCCGAACCGTTACTGTGAGGTGGTTCATTCCTGAACTGTTACTGTGAGACTGTGAGGTGGTCCATTCCCGAACCGTTACTGCGAGGTGGTCCATTCCCAAACCATTACTGTGAGGTGGTCCATTCCCGAACCGTTGATATTATGGGCCTCGACCCTGGGATTCATTCCTGATATTGCTGATAATGTCGGCCTCGACCCTAGGATTCATTCCCGAAACTGCTGGTAATGTGGGCCTTGGCCCTAGGATTCATTCCAGATACTACTGATGATATGTGTTGCCATTCCCAACTCGCTCGTATTCGCCGCTCTTTTCCTCTTCTTTAAAACCTGCGAACAAAAACAAGACAAAAATTGCATGTATATGACGTGTTTGCATGAATGTGTTTCCTATTCCGATGGGTTAGGCCTTCCTTGTGCTCCTTGGTGCCATTTGCCTACAAAAGTCTCTGATCGACCCATGGGTCTGCTTTCTGTCGACCCTCTTCTAGTGATTGTTCAGTTCTCTTTAGTCTCATTGCTCAAGTTCTCAATATATCCCTTATTCGTGGGGTGGTGGACTGGTCGCCCCCAGACTTGGATTAGCTTTCTGTTATTCACTTCTAGCATTAGGTCAAAGTAGATCATGTGATGTGATGTTCCATACCAACATACTATACTGACTCTTACGAAATAGTCCCAATAGTTTATACATATTGTTGCCCTCAAAGAATGCCCAGTATTGAAACCAGAGAACCTTCAAAACATTCAACGAAACTCAAATCCAAGTCTTTGATTAAATGATCCAAGCCAGACTCAAAGTGTGTGTGTGCAAAGGTTCATTTGCATATTCGTCCCCAACTAAGGCAACTCAATGATTTCGTCAAAAAGTTGGGATCGATGGGTCAACCCAACCTAGATGTCTCAATTATGCCTGCAGTTACTTTTTTGCGCTAAATGTGGTATGGTTTTCTTTCTCTTTTGTCTCTCTCTTTTTTCTTTTTGTTTTGAACCTTTTTTTTTCAACACACCTACCCTTTAAGGTAGCATTTCTCCTCATGGTGGTCCTAATACTCGCCCATGGGTAGTTTCACGCTTATCGGTTATAGGTGGTTTAATTTCTTTTTTCTTTAGAGACTTTTCTTTTATTCTCAACCATACCACACATCATAACTTAAGCAAGTTAGGATAGACATCTAAGCGAACGGTCATTCATCGATCCGCAATCTTTTCAACTATTTATCTTGCCAACTACTCAGGCTTTCACTGCTAAGAGCCCATAGATAAGTGCTTATGAGTCTAGCATAGATCAATTACTCAGAGTATCAGATAAAAGTATGTCAAGAGTTTATCGTTTCTAAGATTTCATCCTAAAGCAAACATTTGCATCATCGGACTTATGCCTAACTATTATAGACTAACCGAAAACTGCTCGAATGAGTAAGCAAAATAAATGTAGGACTAAAATTGAATCAGATCAGGAAAGTAAGCATCTCTAAAATTTGCAGCCTCACCTTCTTCCGTCTTCTTGCTTTCTTCAAACATCATATTTTCCAACTGCAATAGTTCTTTTTTCCATCTACTTTCCTCTTTTGCAACCCCCTCCTTGTCAATATTCGAGAGGTTTTCCCAGAAATCCCTCTTCTTCTCTATCTCATCTTTACTACTGTTGCCCCATATCCCCATACGGGAAGTTTGGTGTTTGTGAGTTTGAAGGGTACAGCTGTCGGGTAGGCTAGAGCTAATCAGGTAGGTGGGTGGTGGAACAGAGTGGTAGTTAGGTAGAGGGTTTCTGTGTGTGTTGGGTTGTTCTTTTTCTGGATCAGGTATTTTATGGGCGTCAATGAGGTTTTGGATCTCATGCCTAAGGCGGGTGCAGTGGTTGGTTTTGTGGCCTCTTTGCTGGTGGAGGTAGCAATATAGGTTTAGGTCAAGGTAGCGGGGCACAGGGTTTGGAAGTGGTTTAATTTCTAAGGGATTTAGGAATACTTGCCTTTTCAGTTCTTCAAACACCTCTGACAATGGTCTACCAAAATTGGAGAATCGCCTGTTTCTGATAGGGGCGACCTTAGAGGGAGGGGGCTTGGTCCCTGAAGGTCCCCCAATGATCTTTCTATTCCGGTTTCAGAACCTCATATTATTGGCTATATGGGGTACGATCAAACTGGCCACAGCGTTAGTCAAAACTTATAGTTGCTCGATAATTTTGGTTACTTTGGTCTCCAATTGATCCAGGCGGGAAACCTCATTATCTGACTCACTCATGTTTGTTAACTGTTTTTTAATGAGCCTTCCTTTTTCTCTAACCCAACGGATATCTATTATAGTTGTTAAAACTGTGAGTTAGCATGATGCGTGTATGTGTGCGATGCGTGAGATGTATAAGATGTATGTGGTTATCAAAACAACATATATCCTTCTGACTTTATTCCTCCCATACTCGTGGTAAGTCCATTTCTATCCTAGGTATGGCTCATTCTATGCTCCAATATGGGGTACACAAAATCGTCTCTCCTACGCTATAGGGGTGAACCTTGGCTACCTCAGTCCATTTCCATCAGTAAAAGATAAAAACTGCACATTAACAACATGGGCTAAGCCTATTATGGGATCATGTCATTGTCTAGAAACGAAGAATTGGGCTTTCGGCAATCGCGGACATGGGGATGAACGTAGAAGTGTCCAAAAGTATTCAAATATGTCGTAACAAGGTGTATCTTTTCTGGATGAAAGCTAGTGTGGATATCGAACTCATGCTTCCAGCATATTTGGATCACGTTTGAACTTTCTAAGCCCATCAAGATTTTCATACAAGTTGGCCCATTATCATTTTAAAGCATTCAATCACATTATTGCGAGGTGCAAACTTGTCCTAGTTGCAAAAGGCCCAACAGGTTTACACGTTTGCGATAACATGGCTAAACAACTTCAAATGATAGGGGGCCCAAACACAAAGTGGCCCATCGGCATTCTAGAAGCTTTTGGCCCAATTGTCATAAGACACAAACTCGTCCCAGTTTAAATGGCCCAACAAGTTCACATCTCATGACAAGAAGTCGAACTGAATCCAAATGATGATGGTCCTAAACACAAGCATAAATGGATGGCTTCTATTGGTCATACAATTATGGTTCATATGTGGGTTTATGAGGGTGTAGAAAAAGACTCCCGCTGGCGAAGGATTGCCCACAACTAGGTCTCCTCACTCAAGGGTTCGAGCGACCAAGTGAGCGTACCTTTTTTATTTGTTGGACAATTATGACCCATAGCGTCACTATTTGTACAGATCATTGTGTTATTGTACAAATTAACTATGTGTAAAAGGAAATTGCACTCTTATCATTTGTGATTAGATCACCTAGATGTATAAATGATGAGAGGTCCTTGTGATTTATTCTTGGACGGAGAATGATATGAGACAGTATCAGTCCACGTAGGATAAATCATTAAATATCCCTAGTCAGAGTATTATCGAGATTGGACATCGATAATGCGTAAAAGACTAGTATTACACTTGTGTGCGTAGTGAGGGCATAACGTCATAGTTCTCTTATATTTGGGTATAAGATACTCATGCAAGTGTAATAGGAGGTGTTTTACCGATGGTACGGGAAATAGCTTCGCTCTGGATATACCCCCTCGGAATTCCATTGGTAGTATGACTATGTGTCTATGGAAGTCCGAAATCAGGGTAGGTGTATTTGGTCTTAACATTAGACTTGCACCGCTAATACTTGCAACAATCAATATACTTTGGTTGCGGTCGTCCAGGACTTTAACAGGCTCTGTGTACACCAATGCTAGGTATATTGAGAATCGTAGTGTGTTGGGTGTGATGTCAAGATAGAAGTATCACTCCAGTTATAGTGGAGATGATGGTCAGGTAAGATACGGGACTGGTTCTCTTAAATGCTGCAGCTATCGGGATAAAATGACAAGGTCATGTTTATCCGATTAGAGAGACTAGTCACCAGACATCCACATGTGCTTCGTACGGAGTAGACACAATTCCAGCCCCAGGCCTAACATGTGATCATCTGATACTGGATCGACATACGCAATATTATGTGTACTACGCCTGATATTGATCGCTTATTCCTGTAAGCATGTTTCTGGAGAATTGGGTAGGCATAGCGCTTTGCTAGAAGCCAACCTTATCTTGTAAATCGGTAAAACGTCGTACTTGGTACGTACGTGTTCGGATAGTCCGACAACCGAATTTACTGCCAACATATCCGGGGATCTCATGGGTAGCTTCCCGAAGATTCACCGATGATGTATGACTCGCACTTTTAATTAATCTGGGATTAATTAGATGAGAGAGAAAATTAATCTGGGATTAATTACGGAGATATTTTATCTGGGATAAAATATCGATTAAAGAGAGATAACAATTAATTTGGAATTAATCGATAAATTAATATATTCGATATATTATACGAAATTGGATTTCGACGCGGAATTAAAATTAGATTTTAATTCGGGCGAACGAGTTAATTTAGAATAAATTGTTAGCGATGTGAATAGTGATTTTGCTAGACGTAATCATTTAATTGCGTCGCAACGGAAAATTCGTTAATTTGGAATTAGCGAACCCGAGCCCGAGATTGTTTGCGAGCGCATTCGCATTTCGAATTCGAGTGCGGCACGTAAGTCAAATCAAGCGTCAAATCATTAGTCACATCAAGCGTCAAATCAATTGTCACTTTGAGTGATGTGACAAGTGGTCACTAGATTGAGTGATGTGAGTTGATGTGAATAGTGATGTTGGTAGTTGAATGAATCATTGATTATTATTTGCTTTTTGACTTTTGAGATTCGAATGGTTTGGTATTTGATTTATTTTGGAAAATAAAAACAAATATTACTTAACACATTTCTTTTTCCCTTCTCATCTCACCACGGTTTTTTGGAAACCTCTTTTCATCTCTCTTCTCTCTCGGCCATTTGGCCATTGTTTCTTTCTGTCACTGCCTCAAAATCGTGATTTCAAAGGGAAGAAAATGATGATTTGTGGCAAATCATCAAGGTGCTAGCACACTCTAGGAGGAATACAAGGTGATAGGGAAACCATCTCATGAGCAAGGAATGCCAAACAAAGCTTGGAGCTTTCATGGAGGACCATCAATGGCCGAATTGGAGGACAAGTAAACAGCCCACTGCCGAGCTTGGAGGAGGCAGAAAATAAAGTTTTTGTTGTCAACCGCATCATTCAACCATTCATTGTGAGTATTCCGCACCTCCTTTGATTGTATTCACATGTTATTTTCTTGCTTGATAATGATCTTGGAAGCTTAGAGCAAACCAACAATGGTATCTTGAGCCTTTGAAATCATGAAAAAGATTTAGGGTTAAAATTTGGTCAAAATTGATTTTGAGCATGTATATTGAAATTGGATGAATTAGTATGCTTAATTGATGTTTAATTAAGGATTGATTGGATCAATTTGATGAAAAGGTGTTTGGAACATTTTCCCCAATTTTGATGTGTTGGCCGAAATAGAGAAGCCCTAAATTGTCTTGGTTTTTTTATTTTTGATCATTGGATGTGTTGGAAATCATTTGGGGATATGATTTAATGTTGAATTGAATTTAATTGGATTGATTTGATTTGGGCATAAATTTCCCTTTGGCCGAGACATGTAGCATGGCATATGGGTTTGATTTTAATCAAAATGTGTTGGACATGTGATGATGAAGAGAAGAAAATGATTAATTGGCTAATTGGTGTTTTGGAAATATTGAATTGGTTAATTAATGTGTTAACACTTAAGTAATTAAATTATGAATTTGGAATTGGTAATTTGATTATTTGGGCCTTAAAGTTTGATTTGGGCTTTTAAAGTTGTTATTGGGCTTATTGGGCTTGGTTGTACCAAATTAGGTTTAGGCCAAATGGATTGGATCCAATTGGGCCCAAAACTGCATCCATAAAGCCCAAATGCGACTTAATGGACCTTTAAAGTTTAATTGGGCCTAATAGGCCTAAATTGATTTCTAGGTATGGTATGGGGTAACTCCCGGATTGGATTTTGGTTATTGGGTTCGACTCGAGTTGACCAAAAGTCCACGCCTTAAGAAATTAATTAAAAGCCCATTGGACTTTAATTGAATTGACGTTGGACGTTGATCGGGCTTTGGGACCCGTAGCGATTAAATTTGGAATTTAAGTTGTAAAGGTTCGTAATTAAAGTGTAATATTTAATTTGGAATTAAATAGCGAATTAGAATTAAATGCATATTGAATTGGATTTAATTATGTAGTTTAATTTAATTCGAGAATTCATACTTTGAGTACTTATTCGCAAACGAGTTTGACTCGAGCAAAATCAAATCGTTGTTTGAACATTGAATGGTCATTAATTATCAGATTAATTAATTGGATTAGATTGATTGATAACATGCTTGTGTGAATACATGGATTGTGATGCATGAATAATGTATATCGGATGGATATTAGATGGGTGGGTAATTTTAGAAATTGTTGTAATAAATTTGATTTATTAATTGGACCTGCGTGTCCAGCCTTATCACCTACATATTCTTTGTATTCTCTTCTCATCTATTCCCCTCAATGTAAATGAGGTTTCTTTAGAAGTGTAGTGTAACGGGTAGAAGTAAATACATGTGCTAACGGGTGAGAGAAATGGAGAGAAATTTGATATAGGATCAATGTGTAAAGTATCCATCCGTATATCATTATTATTTATTTATACGCGCTTTATTATGTGTTTAGAATTCATGTTTAAGGGTGTATGATGATGAGACCTTAACAAAGATAATAAATTGGTTGCCAATTTTCACGCGAAAAACCCTCAAACATATTAAGCGTTTTCCTTCCATTGAGTGATTCTCACTCAAATCCGAGACTGGCATTGGCTTGTTGGCCAAAGTCAAGGCCTTTGTCCGTCCAGGATGTGTTTGAATCACGAGAGCTTTGTTCCATATCAGTGTCTTATCCAAGTTGTGGTTTTTTGGCCAAAGTCAAGACCACTTCTTGTCCATCGACATTGATTACGAAGCTTTCCATGGTCAATGGGTTGCGCTAAACTGGGATCACTAAGTTTGATGTGCCAAAGCCAAAACTTAGTTGATTCACAGGAAAAAGGTTAGGTAATACATTGGATGTATTGGCATATATAAGATATATGTTTCGGACTTGGATGTCCCCCTACCGGATCTAGGAATTGGATTGGATCCAATCGATCTTAGAGATCTACCTAGTTAATTATCATACAATTTGTTGGCCAAAGTCAAGATTGTGTGATATTTAACGGGATCCTAGCCCACTAGGAAACATGATTTCCCGAGTAATCGACAGAGGATTAGAGGCTCGCCGAAAAATAGTGGGAGGCAAGAATTGAATTTGCAATATTCGTTTAATTACTTTCCATACGCGCTCAATCACAAATATCAATTCGCCAAACAAATTAATATTAGTTGGACTAATATTTAAATTGTTGTTTTAATTAACAGTTGGACTGTATTCAAATATTCATTTATAGTTGATTTTATAATTGGATTAAGTAATCAATATAATTGAATTAAACAAATTAAAATTATAGTTGATTAAATAGTTGGACTATAGTAATCATTATAATTAATAGTACCGAAATCGTTGATTAAATAGTTGGACTATTAGAATCAAGATTAAATTGAAAGATTGACATTTAAACATAATCCTGGGGAAAATGTATTTAAATGGTTTAATTTTCAAAATTGGGAATAAATTTCAGGATGGTCCTGGAAAATAATAAGTTACTTTATTTGATAAAATAACATATTAGGCCTAAGCCCGGAGTTAAGCAAATAGTATAGCATAATCTTTGGAAGATTTATGTGATGATAACTTTAGTGCTTAATCCATTAAGCTTGTCGCAGTAGACTCCTTAATTTCTTAATCAGAACTAAAGATTAGATCCTTAAAGTATGATAATGAAATTGAAGGATCTTCATAGATCTATTTTAGATCTTAGAAGTACTAAATTGCAATACTTAACTCTTGGAGAGTTAATGACTATTCTCAAGGAGACAAAGTCAAAATTTACAATAAGACAAGTAGCGCAAGGCGCACCTTACTTCGGTATTCTGGATGGCCAAGGCTTGGCCAAAGGCTTCTGGAGTGTTGAAACTGGCAAAGGCAAAATCATTATAATCTTCTAGGAAGATAAAGGACATATCCCAAAATGTCTGCTAAAAGTGGCAAAGGGGATCGCGAAAGCGTGACTGCCGTTTGGACAAAGCAGACATGAAGGAATTGAAGACGAGCAAGGCTCTAACTTTAAATATGTTTGTCATAAAATATATTCATTACTAGTATTTAAAATTGGATTTTAAATACTTAGTGTGGTACATAAATATATTGATGTTCAGATCTGTTTTGAACAGGATACTAACTTCAATGGAGATTTATCTGCGAATTGAAAACGGGATGAAAGTCGCTGTTTTAACTGCAGGTACCTAAGTTTAGGAACTACCTTCGGGTGTGTACTTAAATTAGGGAATTGTTATAATGTAACTAGTTTGACTAGAAACATTATCTTTATATCAGTGTTTAACCTGATGCGGGTGAACCTTTATATTCTAGAACACTAAAGTGTTTCATTATATAAAGATGATATTGAGATAAACACATTAGATATGAATAACAGAATTTATATTTTGAATATAAATAAATCTCAGACATATAAAATGACAAATAAATAGCTCGAACTGATTTGATCAGAAGAAACATATTGTGGCAATGTTGTATGGGACACAATTAAACAAGAATCGTATATCCACACTTTCGAAGAGTGGGTACAAGGACTAATTTATTCCAATCAAATAAAGTCTATGAATCTAGTTTATAGGGAAAAGTGCCTAAAACACTATTTACTTGGTAAAAGTGCAAATGCCACCAATCTGTTAGCCCTAGTTCATAGTGAAGCAAGTGGGCCCATGTCTAGCTAGGCTAGAGGAGGATATGAACATTTCGTGACCTATACGGATGTGGCATCACGTTATGGTTATTTGTTTCTTTTGAAGAACACAAATCGGAAACTTTTAAAGTTTCGACACGAATTAGACAAACAGATCGGCTAAAGTATTGAACCGTCGCGGTAAAATCGTAATGGAAAATACTTAAGCAATAAGTTTCTTATATACTTGAAAGAATAAAGTATTCTTTCAAATGAGGACTCCTTCTGGAACACGTCAGTTTGACGGTGTGTCCGAACAGAGTAACCGAATTTTGTTAGACATGATAAGGTTAATCATGAGTCGCTCTGAACTACCATTTCCTTCAACGGATAAGCCATAAACAGTGTAGAAATTATTTTGAATAAGGTTCCATAAAAATCTGTTTGACAGATATCATATTAGATATGAACGGGAAAGAAACCGGGTTTCTCATTCCTGATAATTTGGGAATGCTAGGCATATGTTTGGATGATACCAAACTAAAACCCAAATTGGATAAGTGCCAAATGTAGGTTATCCTAGGGATACCATAAGTATTGTACTTATACAACTCATAAGAGAACAATTAGATTGTTGTTCACCATACGGATTTCCTAAGAGGAATACCGATATGCAGTGGTAAGTGGGAGGATAGTAAAACTCAATGAAAATCGGAGTAATACTATTCAAGGCACCGATTCCTAATAGAACAAATAAAATAGTTCATCAAGGATGAAACTATTACCATTAATCTTCGAATACACAAGAACCGCGTAAGTCGGAGAGAGTCAGAAAACAACATGGGGTATGGATTTCTGATCTCACCTCATAAAGATGTTAATCTTTTGAGGTATACCAACTGACTACGTATGAGGAAATGATACAAGGTATCGACTCCCTTTTATGGAAAAGTGCCATATAATCTGAAATGGATCCATGTATATCAACTATGTTTGGACACTAGTTGATGTACCGCAAGGCATTGTGCCTATTGGTACTTATAAGTCTTCAAGGAAGACGTACATGGATGGCAACATACCAACATTGTGTTGACTACGATTCAACCTTTTAACAGTTGCCACGGTAAATCCATTTGGATAATGCTTGCTAATGCTGCATGTTTCATTTATGAAATATGTCAGCTGAATGGAAAAATTGCTTTCCTGAAAAGGAAACCTTTTGGAGGATGTTTATAATATCCTGTCGGTTTTGTCGTACCATAACAAGCAAACAAGGTTTGCAGGTTATTCGATCCATGTTTGGATTGAAGCAAACATAGGTTCTTGGAATTATCGTTTTGATGTAATCATAATTGTTTATGATTTATTCAAAAAGAAATGATTCTTGTGTATATAAGAGGGTTAATGGGAGTGCACTGACAGTGGTTGTCCTATAAAATAATGATAATATGTCATTTCTTGGAAATGATATTCCCATAATACAATTGGAGAAAGCTTGGCTTTCGATAAAACTCTTCGAGAAATCGTACATTGAAAAATGTACGCGACCTGATGTCTCATATGTTTTGAGCATATGGATTCACAAACAGGCCAATCCAAGTGATAGTCACTGGATTGAAGTTAAGAACATACTCAGTATCTTAGAGAACTAAGGATGTTATCTTAATCTATAGAGAAGGAGAACTTGATGTGACTGGGATCACTACTGCAAGTTTCCTAATCGATAAGACGACTACGAGTCGCAAAATGGTACTATACAGTTTGAATAACGGAACAGTGAGCTGGAAATCATCCAAATAAGATATTGTTACCAAATAAACAACAAATGCGGGTAATTGCTGTAGCTGAGGCAGGAATAGAAGCCATTTGGGTCAATAGCTAATCTAATTAGATTAGATATAGTTCTGTTAGCAGCTGAGCTAGGCGTCAGCACAGGCTAAAGAATTAATGGTCTCATCAACGATCCAGATATATACTTCGATATTCATCTGATTCGTTTGGATCATACATTGTGGCGATGTGATGATCGTATAAATCGCATCAGATGATAATCATGCAAATCCGCTGACGAAAGCATTTTCTCAGTAGTTTGAGCCAACATTACATAGTTCGGGTGTTAGACACTCGAGTGACTGGCTATAGGCCAAGTGAGAGATTGTTGGACAATTATGACCCACATCGTCACTATTTGTACAGATCATTGTGTTGTTGTACAAATTAACTATGTGTAAAAAGAAATTGCACTCTTATCATTTGTGATTAGATCACCTAGATGTATAAATGATGAGAGGTCCTTGTGATTTGTTCCTGGACGGAGAATGATATGAGACAGTATCAGTCCACGTAGGATAAATCATTGAATATCCCTAGTCAGAGTATTATCGAGATTGGACATCGATAATGCGTAAAAGACTAGTATTACACTTGTGCGCGTTATGAGGGCACAACGGCATAGTTCTCATATATTTGGGTATAGGATACTTATGCAAGTGTATTAGGAGGTTGTGTTTTACCGATGGTACGAGAAACAGCTTCGCTCTGGATAGACCCCCTCGGAATTCCATTGGTACTATGACTATGTGTCTATGGAATTCCGAAATCAGGGTAGGTGTATTTGGTCTTAACCTGAGACTTGCACCGCTAGGACTTTAACAGGTTCTGTGCACGCCAATGCTGGGTATATTGAGAATCGTAGTGTGTTGGGTGTGATGTCAAGACAAAAGTATCACTCCAGTCATAGTGGAGATGATGGTCACGTAGGATACGGGACTGGTTCTCTTAAGTGTTGTAGCTATCGGGATAAAATGACAAGGTCATGTTTATCCGATTATAGAGACTAGTCACCAGACATCCGACATGTGCTTCGTACGGGGCACACACAATTCCAGCCCCAGGCCTAGCATATGATCATCTGATACTGGATCGACATACGCAATACTATGTTTACTATATCTGATATAGATCGCCTATTCTTGTAAGCATGTTTCTAGAGAATTGGGTAGGCATGGCGCTTTGCTAGAAGCCAACCTTGTCTTGTAAATGGATAAAACGTCGTACTTGGTACGTACGTGTTCGGATAGTCCGATGACCGAATTTACTACCAACATATCCGGGGATCTCATGGGTCGCTTCCCGAAGATTCACCGATGACGTATGACTCGCACTTTTAACTAATCTGGGATTAATTAGATGAGAGAGAAAATTAATATGGGATTAATTGCGGAGATATTTTATCTGGGATAAAATATCGATTAAAGAGAGAACGATTAATTTGGAATTAATCGATAAATAATATATTCGATATATTATACAAAATTGGATTTCGACGTAGAATTAAAATTGGATTTTAATTCGGGCAAACGAGTTAATTTAGAATTAATTCGTTAGCGATGTGAATAGAGATTTTGCTAGGCGTAATCATTTAATTGCGTCGCAACGGAAAATTCGTTAATTTGGAATTAGCGAACCCGAGCCCGAGATTATTTACGAGCGCATTCGCATTTCGAATTCGAGTGCGGCATGCAAGTCAAATCAAGCGTCAAATCATTAGTCACATCAAGCCTCAAATCAATTGTCACTTTGAGTGATGTGACAAGTTGTCACTAGATTGAGTGATGTGAGTTGATGTGAATAGTGATGTTGGTAGTTGGAAAACATTGATTATTATTTGCTTTTTGACTTTTGAGATTTGAAATGGTTTTGGTATTTGATTTATTTTTGGAAAATAAAAACAAACATACTTAACACATTTCTTTTTCCCTCTCTCATCTCACAGGGTTTTTTTGGAAACCCTCTCTTCATCTCTCTCTCTCTCGGCCATTTGGCCATTGTTTTCTCTTCTGCTCACTGCCTCAAAACCGTGAGTTCAATGGGAAGAAAATGATGACTTGTGGCAAATCATCAAGGTGCTAGCACACTCTAGGAGGCATACAAGGTGATAGGGAAACCATCTCATGAGCAAGGAATGACCAAACAAAGCTTGGAGCTTTCATGGAGGACCATCAATGGCCGAATCTGACGACAAGAAAACCGCCCACTGCCGAGCTTGGAGGAGGCAGAAAATGATGTTTTTGTTGTCAACCGCATCACTCAACCATTCATTGTGAGTATTCTGCACCTTCTTTGATTGTATTCACATGTTATTTTCTTTCTTGATAATGATCTTGGGAAGCTTAGAGCAAACCAACAGGTTTATAAGGGTGTAGAAAAAGGCTCCCGCTGGCGAAAGATTGCCCACAACTAGGTCTCCCCGCTCAAGGGTTCGAGCGACCAAGTGAGCGTACCTTTTTTATACCCTAAGGTATGTGCCAACGAGTGATGATTCATGAATGACTGTCAAATGGATTTCTTATTGAAGATTCCCCAGAAGGAGGGTGGAGCAAAATCTCTTAAATACCCTTACCTCTTAGGCTCTTATCGCCTTGGTGGCCGGAATAAACAATAGGTCCTCCAAATTATTCCATCACGGTAAGCTTCGAGTAAATGATTATCTAGGTGCATTCACAGCTTTTCCTTTCAGCTATAGAAATGTAGTGAATGAAGAAAGACACCAAACCATTACCTAGCTCTAATAATGCCTTTGATTAAACCCCTCGGTCCTAACCCACTTGTAGACACGGTTAACTAAAGCAAAAAACACAAACATTACAACACATTATTTCGGGGCCGATTCTCTATCCCCAGTGGATTCGCCAGACTGTAGGACACAGAAATCGGCGACGCTGTTCTGGGCTCACGGCCAGGTCGGGAGTACGGAGTAGCCCGCGGGGGACTAAATCGGAGAAATAAAATGGAGTCGCCACCCAGTGTGAACTGGGAAATGATTTAAGGCAGCACTCACCCCTCGTAAGGGAATACCTCAAACTATTGGGTTCGGAATGGTCCCTTATTTATGCCTCTTGTAATGAACGGATTTAAGCGATAATATAACCAAGTCTACGACATACATACGCAAGAATAACCTACATCTAAGTTTGCATACAACATATATCTAAGTGCGCATACAACCTATATCTAAGTTTGCATGCATAAAAGTAAGTGAAATAAAGGCAAACACAGAATCTCATGGACACATTAAATAGATAAATGTGGAAATATAGATAGATGATAATTGTCTAAGCGTAAATAATGAAATGATATGATTAATCATGTAGTGCAAAAGAAATGATCAAAGAAGCAAACATGCATGAAATGTGATGAAAAGAAGTTTGTGCACTGTATGTGCGTTCGTGTAGTGTTTGAAACGCGTTCGAACGGTAAACAAAATATTCGTGTTTGTATAGCGTTCGGAAACGTGTTCGAACAGGATAAGACCTGATGCATGACAAAACAGAATACGTGCGTGTTTGAGTAGCGTTCTAAAACACGTTCGAACGTAAATGAAACAGAATGTCCGCGTTCGTATAACTTTCGAAAATGCGTTCGAACGTGGTAAGACCTGATGCATGATAAAAAAAAAATAGATGCGTATTCGAATAGCATTCGTAAACGCGTTCGAACGGAATGAGGCAGAATGCATACGTTTGTCTAGCGTTCGGAAACTCGTTCGAACGAGATTACCAAAATGGCATTTGAAATGACAAAAACACATGCATGGATAAACAAATACATAATATAGGACCTCTTATGCCCGATTGAACACATTTCACATTCAATCGAGTGCATTTCATCCGGCGCGGCAAAATATCGTGGTAAAGGTAGCATTTAGGCATTTCCCTCGAATATAGGACCTTTAATCCACCCTAGTTATCCCATGGGCATTAAATTATCAATGCATGAATAAACAAATAAATAATATGGGACCTTGTATGCCCGATTGAACATATTTCACATTCAATCGAGTGTACCTCGTTCGACGCGGAAAAACATCATGGTAAAGGTAGCCTTTAGGCATTTCCCTCGAATAGAGGACCTTTAATCCACCCTAGTTAGCCCATGCGCACTAGAATGCAATGCATACGTAAATAAAGCAATGAGATACAAAGGGTAAATGACATAATAAAAGGCGCGGCAAAACATTGTGGTAAAGGTACCCTTTTGGCATTTCCCTCAAATAGAGGACCTTTAAACCAACGTAATTAGCCTATGCCCATCAAGTAACAATACATGAATAAACAAAATGCATAAAAAGATAAATAGCGGGACGATAAGTATAGATTTAAATCACAAAATGAAACACGAGCTTGAAAGTCTCTCAAGCGGTACGGGGAGTTGTATCCCAAGTACAGACCGCACTACCGTCCATTCAGATTCGGCTATGAAATTTACGTATGGGTTTCCATCTAATATACCGCAAGAGATAGCACACAATCATCAACTCAATGTATGCATGTAATATAATAATGCATGTGATGAAACAACAATAAATAACAGAAACGATAAATAGTAAGCTAAGTGCGAAATATTAAAGGACAATAAATGACTGAAAATAAATACGGAATAGTAAAGAGATGTGACCGATGGTTTGGCCATTTTTAATGTAGGACTTCGCATGCCCGGTTGGACGTATTCCACGTCCAACCAAGCATGCCGTGTCTGGGATAACAAAATAAAATATAACAAAGGGTGCCCCCATGTCTTACCTTTTAAGTTGCTCCCTGGGAGTGCGTTACGTCTTCGCCGGAAGGGTTAGTGTTCCGTAACTTTTCTGGTTTTCTGGTTCAAGATTTTCCTTCACTGTTTTACTGTTTTCAACCGCTGTTTCCACTATTTTTTCTGCTGTTTTTACTGCAGTTTTGCTCGCTATTTTGGGGACTTTTTGGCTATTTTAGGGGCTATTTTGGTATTATTTTAGGAGGATGTTTTGTTTGTTGTTTGTGCGTTTGTATTTCAGCTGACTGGTTCGTGTGGGTTGCTTATTTGCTCACGGGTTGAAGGGTCATTTTGGGTCGGTGATGGGCTGATTGTTGGCTCACTGTTTTGTTTGTTTGTGAAGGGCAGTTTTGGTCGGTTTAGGATTATTTGTTGTTCATTATTTTGCTTGTTGTTGTTGTCGGCTGGTGGCAGTGATTAGTGGGCTGAAGGGCTTACGTGTTGAGTGTTTGGTTTGCTTACTGTTTGGTGGTGCCGATAGTGTGTATGCTATTAGGGTTGGCCGTCTAGGTTTATTTTTGTCGTTTCAGAGATTGACGAGAGAGAGGGTTGTGTTTGTTTATTTGCCCAGTATGTGTTTTCAGAGAGAGAGGCGTGTTGCTATAGGGTTTATTCATTGTTTGAAGTGTGTGGCTGAGAGAGATGAGAGGCGAGAGTTAGGGTTCTATGAGTGTATTTATATTGTGAGAAGGGTTGTACGTTTGTTGTCTTATGAGGGGGGACTGCGTGAAGATTTTTTTTAGGGTTTTGTTGAGTGGACTGTGTGTTTTTTGTTTCTTGTGTGAGTGTGGCGAGAAGGATCTTGGTGTGTGTCAGTCACTTTGGTGACATGAAGGGTTGTTGTCGTGTGTTAGTGAGACTGCTTAGGGTTTCTGATTATTGTTGCCTTTTTTCGGTGGAGAGTTGTGTTTGCTTGTTATTGTTTATCGGCTGGTTGAGGGAGAAAGGATGAGCTGTGGTTTGTGGTGCAGTTGTCGAGTGTGAGAGAGAATGATCCGAGAGGAGAGAGAGGCTATTAGGGTTTTGTGGGTTAGTGAATTGCCGTGGATGCATGTAAAGAAAGATGGGAGATGAGCATTAGGGTTGGTTATGTTATGTTTTTATAGTGGTGTGCTAGGGTTAGGGTTTTCTCAAGTAAGGAAATAAATCAAGCAATTATGGGGTGCATTTAATTTAATTATTAAAGGAAATGATATTTGTATTTTTGGTGGGGGAGATATCTTTAAATTGGTAGGTGATTTATTTAGATTGGATTTAAATCTTTGGTAATTAGGAAAGTGATTTATTTTATTTAGGAATGAGATTTATTTAATTTAGGAAAGGGGATTTGATTTAATTTAATTGGATTTAATTTTAATTTGTGACATGTGTTTTAAATGTTTAATTATTTGGATTGGGCTTGGGCGAAATGGACTTTGGATGGGCTTGGGCGTGTGGCTAGCATTAAAACATACATCGCTCCCTAAACAAATGACCACTGCCCACATGACAATCAGACTACAAAGACCAAGGTAATCCATAGTCTTGATCTTCTATCATATTCTACTCGTCTACAAAACTGACTTAAGCGTCAAAGTGCCTACGGCATCCACCACACCCATTGGTATATAGTTTGCGCTCACCTTGTCTTTGTTTTATAAGACTAATGGTCACCCAACAATCAAATCTCGATATAGACCGAAGGCGAAATCAGTGTCTAAAATTTAGAGTTTATTTCGTCTTTATTTAAACTTATCTTCCTATGTTCAACATTACCATATTCTCATATTTTTTAAAAGAATAAAAAGGTCACTGTTGCATTATTATCTTTTACGATATCATTTTTTTTCTTTTATCGATGACCAAATCAATGATCTTAAAAGTTTAATGAGTCACTGGTGTTGGACAATTATGACCCATAGCATCACTATTTGTAAAAGACATTGTGGTTTTTGTACAAATTAACTATGTGACAAAGGAAATTATTATTTTATCATTTTGTAATAGGATTACTTGAATATATATAAATGATAAAAGTCCTTATGATTAGTTCCGGATTAATAAGATATGAGACAGTATTAATCCACGAACGGTTTAATCATTCAATATCCATAGTCGTAGTATTATCGAGACTGGACATCGATAATTCGGAATAGACTAGTATTACACTTGTGCGCGTTATGGAAGCTTAACGACATAGTTTTTATATATTTAAGTATTGGATACTTATGCAAGTGTGATAGGAGGTTCTGTTAGCCATTGGACCAGGAACAGCTTAGCTCTGGATAGGCCCCACGGAATCCCATTGGTAGTATGACTATATGTCTATGGGAATCCGCATCAGGGTAGGTGTATGTGGTCTTAACCTGATACTTACATCGCTAATACTTGCGACAATCAGTACGCTTTATTTTGGTCGTCTGGGGCTTTAACAGGTTCTGTGTACGCCTCTTATGGGTTTACTGAGAATCGTAATGTATTGGGTGTGATGTCAAGATGGAATTATCACTTCAGTCATATGGAGAAGATGATCAGGCAGGGATACAGTGTAGGGGTTTTTAGGGGCTAAATCCGGTAACGCAGCGGAAGCGGTGGAAAATCGTATTTTCCGATTTCAAAACTTTTTCTCGGATTAATTAAATAAACATATTTATTTAATTATCCAATAATCAAATTATGAAATAAAATTCAAATGAATCATATTTAAGTGAATTTACCGAAATGCCCTTACATTGGTATTTTGTCCATTTTAGTCCGAAATTGATCAAATCAATTTTGAATGATTCTAAATCATTTATAAGATGAACTTAGCATGTTCAAAACATTAAAACACCAAGGGCAACATAAATACCCAAAATTCTAAGTTTGGCCGAGAGCCTCCATTAGGTGGCCAAATTGTGCATTTTGCACTTTCATGCTTCAAGACACATCCAAATGAAATCCAATCAACATGAAACTTTATATGCATCATATACACACCCTAATACACCATATAAATGAAAATCCCCAAATTTGGAAGTGGTCTTAAACCATAATTTTTCAATTTCTTCAAATTGGACAAATTAGACCAAATTGGTTAAATCCAATACTTCAATCATGTTTCTTCCATCCAAATCAAGTCTCAACACAATGAAACAACTATAGAACAATTCTAGGTCATTTAAGAGTGGGTCAATAACTGTAGAATGGCAACAAGGTTCTAAAACCTTAAAAGAATGCTTATTACTACACTAGTAATAAACTTCCAACATCATACATGCATTTCACCTTCATCAAACTTTCATCCATCAAAAGTACAAAGAATAAAGAATAGAAAAACTCAAGAACATCACAAGATGTTGCCCACAACAAGAGAAACAAATTACTCTCTAATGGAAGGTTGGAAATACTTACTAAATTCCAAGCTTTTCCTTGTTTTTCTTTTCTTTTCTCTCTACCTTCTTTGCCTTGTTTTAATGGAGTTTTGATAAAGTGAAATGGTTCCTTAAAACCCTAAAATTAAATGAAACAATATATACTTGCCCAAATGAAGGTCTTGGCCGAATTTGGCCTAAAGGAAATGCAAGTTATACTAGTTTCATTTCATTTCAATTTCATTTGCCAAGTTGATAAAATGATCATTACATTTTAATGACAATTTCAACTTAGTCAACAATGGCAACATGAAAGATATAACCATTATATTCAATTAGGGTCATGGCCGAAATTTGATACAAAATAAAGGAAAAAAGATATTTCAATTTTAACAATTAAAATAAATATCCAAGGAAGTCAAATTCAATTTGACAACCTTTTCCTTTAATGTAAAGTCAAACATTTACACTTATAATCATTTCCTAACTTTATCATTTGGTAAGATATTTATATTTTAATTATTTTAATCATTTAACAATTAAATAATTAAATAATTAATTAAATATAAATATCTCAAATATATGTATTATATTTACTTTAAATATCTCAAATACATACCTTTATTTGACAATTTATTAATGTGTATTTAATAATATCATATATTAAATACAAATACACATTAATTAGGAAATGACGGTTCGGCCCGTTCGCATGTATTTTTCGTTTAACGTTTAAACGATTTATAAATAATCATCATTATTCATAAAAGTTGCCCTAGTGCTCTACGAGTATGTTTCATTATTGAGACTCTCTAGATTCAGGTATATCCGTCATGAAATCCAATTTCATGTGCATAATCTATCCACCCGTAGATTATGACGATCACGGATAAACTAGCTGAATCATACAGGTCGAGGTCATTGCATACGTATAATCCCTCCGTCACAGGTATCCAGATAATCCCAGAGATATAGATGTAAACGTCAAATCTCTATAGGTATTATCTCGTCGACGTATCTATTAGCAATCTCTAAATAACACTCGAAACTTACTTCCGATGTATACTGTGGCCACAGATTTAACAGACTGCTAATAATATATGGACTACCTATGCTCTGTACACAGAACTGACGGATCCTATCTTGACACACACAGGATATCCTGAGGATCGATCCATACCCAACGAACAGGCGGAGGTCTGATCTAAATAGATCGGTGACATGACTGCCATCTAAGTGTGGAGGATGTCTCATACATCCACAGTGGTGTCTCAAGTCGAAGGACCACTATGCTACTCAACCCGAGAAGATTCTTATTGACGTTGGTGTACCATCCATTAAGAATCTTCGGTGAGCCGTTCAGTGTTTATCCATTATAAACACCTACACGTCTATACGAGTCTCCCTAGACTCATGGTTCATTGGGATAAACCATCGGACCAAGTCTCGATATACGACATGTACTGGTCTCAACGGATTTGACTAACCGACCCGTGTTAGCAAATCTTGACCAGGAACTTGTTGGTTTCTATTACCAAGCCCCAAGATCAACAAGAGCAAACAAAATATATATAAATGAATGAACAATATTGAAGTATGGCGGAATCATACTCACAAAAATCGGAATGCGGATGCGTTGATGAAATGAAAACTTCTCCTTTGTGCAATGATGAATTCGGCCAAGGTGGAAAATGCAGCTCCAAGCTTTGTTTGATCCTCCCAAGCTCAAGGATTAGTTTCCCATATCACCTATGTATGATCCATTGAAGGTGCTAGCCTTTGTTGTGATTTTGAATGCACAACTTCTTCAAATCTTGCCACAAAAATGAAGAAATTGAGAGCCCAAAACTGCATGTAGTTTCGGCAATGTGAGAGAGAGGAGAGTTGAATGATTTTTGTTACAAAAAATCAATTTATATTTATGCCATAATATTTATTAAATTAATAATAAACTTATGACACAAATCATGCAATGGCTTAGAGTGTCAAACACTCAATTTCCATGCAAAACCATTGAGTGCATTGTACACTATCTCCATGCAATGCATTAGAGTTAAATAATGCATAATATGACATGTGTCATGTGGGCCCCACACGTTTCCAAATGAAAGTGGGCCCACGTGCACTCACGTGTTCGGGTTTGATATTTCCGAAATACCGAACTTACGTCGCGACGTTATTAAATCGAATTTAAATAAATAATTGCGCCTAGCGAAATTATTATTTACGTCGCTAACGAATTAATTCTAAATTAACTCGTTTGCCCGAATTAAAATCTAATTTTAATTTCGCGTCGAAATCGAATTTCGATTATTATATCGAATATAACAATTTTACGATTAATTCCAAATTAATCGTTCTCTCTCTATGTATAGTACTTTATCCAAGATAAAGTCTCTCCGTAATTAATCCAAGATTAATCGAGTTTGAATCATACGTCATTGGTGAATCTTCGGGAAGCGACCCAAGAGATCTCCGGATATGTTGGCAGTAAATACGGTCGTCGGATTATCCGAACACGTACGTACCTCGTACTACGTTTTTACCGATTCACAAGACAAGGTTGGCTTCTAGCAAAGCGCCATGCCTACCCAATTCTCCAGAAATATTCTTATAGGAATATAAGATCTATATCAAGCGTAGTATAACCGTAGTATTGCGTATATCGAACCAGTATCGGATGATCACATGTTAGGCCTGGGGCTGGAAATGTGTCTGCCCCGTACGAAACATATATCGGACATCAAGAAACTAGTCTCTTTAAATCGGACAATCCTGACCTGGTCATATTGTCCCGACGGTTGCAACCTTTTATAGAGTACTAGTTCTGTGTCCTGCGTGATCATCACCTCCATATGTCTGAAGTGATACTTCCATCTCGACATCACATCCAGTACACTATGATTCTCGATAAACCCAGAAGAGGTGTACACAGAACCGGTTAAGGTCCCCAACCACCAAAACCAAAGTTTACCGATTGTCGCAAGTACTAGCGATGTAAGTCTCAGGTTAAGACCATATACACCTACCCTGATGCGGCCTCCCATAGACACGCATACATACTACCAATGGGATTCCGCGGGGTCTATCCAGAGCGAAGCTGTTTTCCGTACCATCGGTAAAACACAACCTCCTATCGCACTTGCATAAGTATCCAATACTTAAATATATGAGAACTATGCCGTTGTGCCCTCGCAACGTGCACAAGCGCAATACTAGTCTATTCCGCATTATCGATGTCCGATCTCGATAATACTCCGACTAGGGATATTTAATGATTAAACCTTTATGGATTGATACTGTCTCATATCATCTCAATCCGGTATTAATCATATGGACTTTCGCCATTTATATATCAAAGTAAATAATATTACAAAACGGCAAAAGGCAATTTTATTATCACATAGTTAATTTTGTACAATAATACAATATCATTTACAAACAGTGACGCTATGGGACATAATGTCTAACAGAACTATGTTTGATAATATTCATATAGCAGTGACACTTCCCAATGTCAATTACAAACTAACTTTGTAACTGTGTACTGCATTATATATTATCGGGCATTTGTCTAATATATATATATCACTAAACCACATTTAGTTTCAATCTAATCGTAATCAGATCGAATACGTATATAAGAACGAGAGGTGCAACCATAAACAAGTAATATTATGGAATAAGGGGATGTTCGTATTCATTAATCAGACATAAATACAGTCCGGATTGGCGCTCTGAGCACCAACCCCAACAATTTCTCCCACTTGCTCTAGTGCCAATCCACGGTATCATATACACGTCTCAATGTGCATCGTATGAACATGGTCCTCAAAAGCTCACCCAGTACTTAAGAGGTAGGCAACAAAAACAGCTTCGCTCTGGATAGACCCCCTCGGAATTCCATTGGTAGTATGACTATGTGTCTATGGAAGTCCGAATTCATGGTAGGTGTATTTGGTCTTAACATTAGACTAACACCGCTAATACTTGCGACAATCAATATACTTTGGTTGCGGTCGTCCAGGACTTTAACGGGTTCTGTGTACGCCAATGCTGGGTATATTGAGAATAGTAGTGTGTTGGGTGTGATGTCAAGACGGAAGTATCACTCCAGTCATAGTGGAGATGATGGTCACGTATGATACGGGACTGGTTCTCTTAAGTGCTGCAGGTATCGGGATAAAATGATAATGTCATGTTTATCCGATTATAGAGACTAGTCACCAGACATCCGACATGTGCTTCGTACGGGGCAAACACAATTCCAGCCCCAGGCCTAGCATGTGATCATCTGATACTGGATCGACATACGCAATACTATGTATACTACATCTGATATAAATCACTTATTCCTGTAAGCATGTTTCTGGAGAATTGGGTAGGCATGGCGCTTTGCTAGAAGCCAACCTTGTCTTGTAAATCGGTAAAACATCGTACTTGGTACGTACGTGTTCGGATAGTCCGACGACCAAATTTACTACCAACATATCCGGGGATCTCATGGATCGCTTCCCGAAGATTCACCGATGACGTATGACTCACACTTTTAACTAATCTGGGATTAATTAGATGAGAGAGAAAATTAATATGGGATTAATTGCGGAGATATTTTATCTAGGATAAAATATCGATTAAAGAGAGATAATGATTAATTTGGAATTAATCGATAAATTAATATATTTGATATATTATACGAAATTAGATTTCGACGCAGAATTAAAATTGGATTTTAATTCGGGCGAACGAGTTAATTTAGAATTAATTCGTTAGCGATGTGAATATCGATTTTCCTAGGCATAATCATTTAATTGCGTCGCAACGGAAAATTCGTTAATTTGGAATTACCGAACCCGAGCCCGAGATTATTTGCGAGCGCATTCACATTTTGAATTCGAGTGCGGCACGCAAGTCAAATCAGGCGTCAAATCATTAGTCACATCAAGCGTCAAATCAATTGTCACTTTGAGTGATGTGACAAGTTGTCACTAGATTGAGTGATGTGAGTTGATGTGAATAGTGATGTTGGTAGTTTGAAAACATTGATTATTATTTGCTTTTTGACTTTTGATATTTGAAATGGTTTTGGTATTTGATTTATTTTTGGAAAATAAAAACAAATATACTTAACACATTTATTTTTCCCTCTCTCATCTCACACGTTTTTTTTGGAAACCCTCTCTTCATCTCTCTCTCTCTCGGCCATTTGGCCATTGTTTTCTCTTCTGCTCACTGCCTCAAAACCGTGAGTTCAAGGGGAAGAAAATGATGATTTGTGGCAAATCATCAAGGTGCTAGCACACTCTAGGAGGCATAAAAGGTGATAGAGAAACCATCTCATGAGCAAGGAATGACCAAACATAGCTTGGAGCTTTCATGGATGACCATCAATGGCCGAATTTAAGGAAAAGAAAACAGCCCACTGCCGAGCTTGGAGGAGGCAGAAAATGAAGTTTTTATTGTCAACTGCATCACTCAACCATTCATTGTGAGTATTCCGCACCTTCTTTGATTGTATTCACATGTTATTTTCTTGCTTGATAATGATCTTGGGAAGCTTAGAGCAAACCAACAGGTTTATGGGGGTGTAGAAAAAGGCTCCCACTGGCGAAGGATTGCCCACAACTAGTTCTCCCCTCTCAAGTGTTCGAGCGACCAAGTGAGCGTACCTTTTTTATTCCCTAAGGTATGTGCCAAAGAGTGATGATTCATGAATGACTGTCAAATGGATTTCTTATTGAAGATTCCCCAGAAGGAGGGTGGAGCGAAATCTCTTAAATACCCTTGCCTCTTAGGCTATTATCGCCTTGGTGGCAGGAATAAACAATAGGTCCTCCAAATTAGTCCATCACGGTAAGCTTCGAGTAAATGATTATCTAGGTGCCTTCACAGCTTTTCCTTTCAGCTATAGAAAGGTAGTGAATGAAGAAAGACACCAAACCATTACCTAGCTCTAATAATGCCTTTGATTAAACCCCTCGGTCCTAACCCACTTGTAGACACGGTTAACTAAAGCAAAAAACACAAAATTACAACACATTATTTCGGGGCCGATTCTCTATCCCCAGTGGATTCGCCAGACTGTAGGACACAGAAATCGGCGACGCTGTTCTGGGCTCACGGCCAGGTCGGGAGTACGGAGTAGCCCGCGGGGGACTAAATCGGAGAAATAAAATGGAGTCGCCACCCAGTGTGAACTGGGAAATGATTTAAGGCAGCAGCACTCCCCCTCGTAAGGGAATACCTCAAACTATTGGGTTCGGAATGGTCCCTTATTTATGCCTCTTGTAATGAACGGATTTAAGCGATAATATAACCAAGTCTACGACATACATACGCAAGAATAACCTACATCTAAGTTTGCATACACAACATATATCTAAGTGCGCATACAACCTATATCTAAGTTAAACAAGTAATATTATGGAATAAGGGGATGTTCGTATTCATGAATCAGACATTAAATACAGTCCGGATTGGCGCTCTGAGCACCAACCCCAACATACAGAACTAGTACTCTCATATGCTACAGCGATCGGAATAGTATGACTAGGTCATGATTATCCGATTAAAGAGACTAGTTGCTAGTGATCTGATATATTCTTCATACAGGGCAGATACAATTCCAGCCCCAGGCCTAGCATGTGACATATGATACTGGATCGTAATACGCAATACATATTATACTATGCCTGATAAAGATTATATATTCCTTAAAAGAATATTTCTGGAGAATTGGGTAGGCACGGTGCTTTGCTAGAAGCCAACCATGTCTTGTAAATCGGTAAGAACGTGGTATTGGGTACGCACGTGTTCGGATAGTCCGATGACCAAATTTACTGCCAACATATCCAGGGATCTCATGGGTCACTTCCCAAAGATTCACCGATTACACTTGACTCGAATAGAATTAATCTAGGATTAATTATAAGAGAGAGAAAATTAATCTGGGATTAATTGCGGTAAGAATTTATCTTGGATAAAATTCGAATATAAGAGAGAACGCGATTAATTTGGAATTAATCGATTAAATAATATATTGGATATAATAATTGAAATTATATTTCAAAGCGGAATTAAAATTGGATTTTAATTCGGGCGAACGAATTAATTTGGAATTAATTCGTAAGCGACTTTCGTAATAATTTTGCTAGGCATTATTATTTAATTAAATTGGATTTAATTACGTGGCGACGAAAAATTCGTTTAATCGGATTAAACAAACCCGAGCCCGAAGTGTGTTGAGCAAGCCACTTGAATTTTGAATTTAAGTGGTCGGGTCCACTAACTTACATCACTTGTCATTCAAGTTTATGGAAGTGGTTGGGAGCTTTTATGATAACTTACACAACACACTTGGCTTTTTCTTTCTGGAAAAGGATATACACATTTTTGTAAAGTCAAGCTTGGTAATTGTTTTTTGAAAATAAAATATCAAAAACCAAAACTTCTCCCTTCTCTCCCTCCATTACCGTGAGCATGTTTTCTCTTCTCTATTGATTTTGCTTCAAAAATCAAGCAAGCTAGCACTTAAGGAGTCTTGTGAGGTGATAGGGAAACTCACCATTAGGTAGGAAAGATTCAACAAAGCTTGGAGCTTCATCAACATACAAAGATTTTGAAATCCAAACCGATCAATGTAAGTTTATTACACATACTTATTTTTTATTATTCACACAATATCATGACTTAGAGATCCTTGGCATGTTTAGGACAAACTAACAATGGTATCATGAGCCTTTTCTAAGCATGATTTGAGTTTAGGGTTTATATACTTGATTTGGGGATTTTATGCTTTGAACTTTCAAATGCCTAAATTGATTGTTTGGTTATGGTTATAAGATGATAACTTGGAGTTATGGATGATTGATTTTGTGTAAAATTAATTAGATTAATTTTCCCCAAATTTATTATCTTAGCCGAATCTACCCTAATATATGCTCATGGTGATTTTTTGAAAATTTGACAATTGGATGTGCTGTTGGCATGAAATGTATGTTAGATTTTGATTTAATTGGATTGAAATCAAATTGCTTGATAATTTATTGTCAATGCCGTGAGCCTAAGCATGTTGGAATGAATTGTTTTGCTTCAATTTGTGTTGGACATGAATTGAAATGTAAAGTGTGATTAGTTAAATTAATTAGTATTTTGGAAATATTAGATTAATTGATTAATTGTACTAATTACACTTTAATTAAATTTAATATGATATTTCGAATATTATGTTAATAAATATTAGTCTTTAAATTGGATTGGGCTAAATTTGTTGTAATTGGGCTTAATGGGCTTGGTTGGGCCAAGCATGGTTTTGGACAATTGGATTGGATCCAAATTGGGCCTAAAAACCATTTCCATAAAGTCCAAATACAACTTTTAGGCCTTTAATAATTTAATTGGGCCTAAATTGATTTTTGGCAAAAGGGTGATTCCTTATTGGGGCTTGGCATCTTGGATTGGATCCATATTGGCCAAAGCCCATGCCTTAAGAATTAATTGAAAGCCCATTGGACTTTAATTAAAATAGTATTGGATACTAATTGGGCCTTTGAGACCCATTTAGATTAGATTTAGAATCTAAGTCTAAAAGGCACTAAAATAAGTGTAATTATTTAATTTGGAATTAAATACGAATTAGTATTGGATACAAATTAAATTGGATTTAAAATTGTAGTTCGATATAATTCAAGAATGTGTACTTTGAGTATTTATTCTTAAACGAGTTAGACTCGCGCAAATCAAATCGTTGTTTGAACATTGGATGGTCATTAATTCAAAGATTAATTAATTGGATTAGATTGATTGATAACTTGTTATGTGTGAATACTTGGATGTATTTGTATGAATAATGTATATCGGATGGATATTAGAAGGGTGTGGGCAATTTTGGAAATTGTTGTAATAAGTTTAGAATTTATTAAATTGGACCTGCGTGTCGCCTATTATCTCTTTACTCTTTGTATTTCTCTTCTCACCAATTCCCCTCAATATAAATTAGGTTTCTTTAATGTATTATGTAATTGGGTAGAGGTATGAATAATGCTAGCGGGAGAGAGGAAATGGAGAGATTTGTTCTAGGAACAAAGTTTGTTATATATCCATCCGCATATCATTATTAATTTATTCGCGCCTTATTATGCTTTTAAAATGCATGTTTAAGGTGTTGGGTTTTCTAGGTCAAACCAAGATCAATTAAGAATATAAACGTGTGAATACATCAAAGTAAAGTTGCGGAAATACTCACTTTGATCGGCTTTTGCGATGTGAAGACAACAAAAACATTTCTGCTCCAAGCTTTTCCCTTAAGACTCTCGGCCAAGCTCCTTGGTTGTCCTCCTTGTGTTCTTCAAGCTCCAAGCTTTATGAATTTGATTCCATGCTCATGAATGGGTTTCCCTATCACCTTTGAATGACCCTTTAATGTGCCAGCAATGGAGAAAATTGCAACAAAATTCCCCTTTTACTTCTCCTTGTTGCTCTCGGCATTTGAAGAAAAATAGAGAGAAAAATGGCTTCCAAGCCGTGTGAGGGGGAGAGAGAGAGAGGAAGGAAGATGAAGTTGTGTTTTTTTTTTTGGATTTCAAAAATCTAATACAACTTTTTTTACTTTCCAAAATGGTACAAGGCATTTAAGTCTTTCAACAACTCCCATCATTCACAAAAGTGACAAGCATCACATCACTCAAAGTTGATGTGACTTCCATCACAAGAATGACTAATAATGTGACGGGTGATGTGACTTGTGGTCCCCACTTGATTCAAAATGCGAGTGGTCCGCAAACACTCCCGGGCTCGGTTTCCCTAATTCCGAATTAACGAATTTTTCGTTGCGACGTAATTAAATCAAACTTAATTAAATAATTATGCCTAGCAAAATTACTATTCACATCGCTAGCGAATTTATTCTAAATTAACTCGTTCGCCCGAATTAAAATCTAATTTTAATTCCCCGTGGAAATCTAATTTCGTATAATATATCGAATATATTATTTTATCGATTAATTCCAAATTAATCGTTCTCTGTCTTTAAATAGTATTTTATCCCAGATAAAATTTCTCTGTAATTAATCCTAGATTAATTTTCTCTCTCTTATAATTCATCCTAGAATAATTATATCTGAGTCATACGTCATCGGTGAATCTTTGGGAAGTGACCCATGAGATCCATGGATATGTTGGCAGTAAATCCGGTCATCGGACTATCCGAACATGTACGTACCTAGTACTACGTTTTTACCGATTTACAAGACATGGTTGGCTTCTATCAAAGCACCGTGCCTACCCAATTCTCCAGAAATATTCTTAAAAGAATATGTAGTCTATATGAGGCGTAGTATACGTAGTATTGCGTATTGCGATCCAGTATCGGATGTCACATGCTAGGCCTGGGACTGGAATTGTGTCTACCACATACGAGGCACATATCGGATCTCTGGTAACTAGTCTCTATAATCGGATAAACATGACCTAGTCATGTTATCCCGATAGCTGCAGCATATAAGAGCACCAGTTCCGTATCCTACGTGACCATCATCTCCATATGAGTGAAGTGATACTTCCATCTTGACATCACACCCAATACACTACGATTCTCAATATACCTAGAAGAGCCGTACATAAAACCTGTTAAAGCCTTGGACGACCAAAACCAAAGTATATTGATTGTTGCAAGTATTAGCGATGCAAGTCTCGGGTTAAGACCAAATACACCTACCCTGATTCGGACTTCCATAGACACATAGTCATACTACCAATGGAATTCCGAGGGTTCTATCCAGAGCGAAGCTGTTTCCGTACCATGGTAAACACAACCTCTTATTACACTTGCATGAGTATCCAATACCCAAATATATAAGAACTATGTTGTTATGCTCCCATAACGTGCACAAGTGCAATACTAGTCTATTCCGCACTATCGATGTCCAATCTCGATAATACTATGACTAGGACCTTCATGGATTGATATTGTCTCATATCTTATCAATCCGGAACTAATCATATGGACTTTTATCATTTATATATCCCGGTAATCCAATTATAAATGATAAAAGAGCAATTTCTTTTGTCATATGTACAACAACACCATGTTCTGTACAAATAGTGATGCTATGGGTCATAATTGTCCAAAAATCTCCCACTTGGCCTATAGCAAATCACTCAAGTGTCTTACACTTGAACTATGTACGGGTCGCTCAAACATCTGCTGAGAAACTGTTTTCGTCAGCGGATTTTCAATGTTATCATCTGATGTGATTTATTCGATCATCACATCGCCACGATGTATGATCCGAACGAATCAGATGAATATTTGAAGTATATACTTGGATTGTTGATGAGACCATTAATTCTTTAGCATGTGATGTAGCCTAGCTCAGCCGCTAACAGAACTACACCTAATCTAATTAGGATTATTATAGATCCAAAACGCTTTTATTGCTGCCTCAGCTATAGCAATATTCCGCTTTTGTTGTTTATTCGATAACAGTATCTTGCTTGGAAGATCCCCAGCTCACTGTTCCGTTATTCAAACTATATAGTACCCTTATTACGACTTATAGTTGTTTTTGTCAGTTAGGAAACTTGTAACAGTGAACCCAGTCACTTCAAGTTCTCCTTCTCCATAGCATAAGACAGCATCCTTAGTTCATCTAAGATACTTAAGGATGTTCTTAACATCAATCCAGTGACTATCACTTGGATTGGCCTGATTGTGACTCCATATGCTCAAAGCATATGAGACACCAGTTCGCGTACATATTTTTCAATTTACGAGTTCTCGGAGAGTGACAATAACTTTTAGATCTATCCTAGTAGATACTTATTCCTAGAATAAAGGTTGTCTCTCCCAAGAATTATATGGATAATTTTTCATGAAAGCCAAGCTTTCACCGATTGTTTTATGGGAATGTCATTTCCAAGAAATGATATATCATCATTATTTAGGACAATCACTATCAGTGCGCTCCCATTAACCTCCTTATATACACAAGAATCATTTCATTTTGAATTAAATCATATACCATTATGATTACATCAAAACTATAGTTCCAAGAACGCAATGCTTGCTTCAATCCATAAATGGATTGAATTAACTTGCAAACCTTGTTTGCATGTTTTGGTAGAACAAAACCGTCAGGATGTTGTAAACATCCTCCAAAAGGTTTACGTTTAAGGAAAATGATTTTTGACGTCCAGCTGCCACATTTCATAAATGAAACATGCAGCATTAGCAAGCATTATCCAAATGGATTTAACCATGGCAACAAGTAAAAGGTTTCGTCGTAATCGATACAATTTTGATAACGATACCTTTTCGCTACAAGCCTAGCTTTGTACATTGGTATGTTGTCATCCATGTATATCTTCCTTAAAGACTCATATAGTACCAATAGGCACAATGCCTTCCAGTACAACAACCAGTGTCCAAACTTGGTTGGTATGTATGGAATCCATTTCGGACATCATGGCACTTGGCCATAATAGGGAGTCGATACCTTGTATCACTTCCTCATACGTAGTCGGTTTATTTTCCTCAATAAGATTGACATCTTTATTAGGTGAGATCAGAAACCAATACCTCTCAGGTTGTTTTCTGACCCTCTCCGACTTACGCGGTTCTGTGTATTCGAAGATTGTGGTACAGTTTCATCCCTGATGAACTATTTGTGTTCCATTAAGGTTCGGTGTCTGGAACAGTATTAATCCGATTTTTATCGAGTTTTACTTTCCTCCCACTTACCACTGCATATAGGTATTCCTTTGAGGAAACCGCATGGCGAGCAAAAATTACATTGTTCTCTTGTGAGTTGTATAAGTACTATACTTTGGTTTCTCTAGGATAACCTACAACTTAGGCACTTATCCTATTTGGGTTTTAGTTATCATCCAAACATATGCCCAGCATTCTCAAATCTTCAGGAATGAGAAAACATGGTTTATTTCCTGTTCATATCCAATATGAAATCTGTCTAATAGATTTTCATGGAACCTTATTCAAAATAAGTCTTGCACTGATAAATACGTATCCCTAGAAAGAAATTGTAGCTCAGAAAAACTCATAATTAACCTTATCATGTCCAACAAAATTCGGTTTCTCCACTCGTACACACCGCCCAATTGAGGTGTTCCGGGAGGAGTCCATATTGAAAGAATACTATACTCTTTCAAGTAATTGAGAGACTTATTGCTTAAGTATTTTCCACCATGGTCTAACCGTGACGGTTTTATACTTTAGCCGATCTGTCTGTCTACTTCGTGTCGAAACTCTTTGAATTTATCAAAAGTTTCTGATTCGTGTTTCAAAAGAAACACATAACCATAACGCGAAGCCACATCCGTAAAGGTTACGAAGTGTTTATATCCACCTCTAGCCTAGCTAGATATGGGCCCACTTATTTCACTATGAACAAGGGCTAACAGATCTGTGGCACTTGTACTTTTCCCAAGTAAAAGGTGTTTTAGGCACTTTACCTAATAAACAAGATTCGTAGACATTCTTTGAATAAAATCAAATCCGTCCCAGTACCCACTCTTCGAAAGTGTGGATATACGAGTCTTGTTTATTGTGTCCCAGACAACAATACCACAAATAAGTCTCATCTGATTGATTCAGTTTGAGCTATTTGTTTGTCTTGTTATACGTTTGAGATTCATTTATATTCAAAATATAAATATTGTTATTCACATCTAATGTGTTTATCTCAATATCATCTTTATAAAATAAAACACTTTAGTGTTCTAGAATATGAAGGTATACCCGCAACGAGTTATACTCTGATATAGAGATAATGTTCCTAGTCAAACTAGGTACATTATAACAGTTTCCTAATTTAAGTACACACACGAATGGTAGTTCTTAAACTTAGGTCTCTACGGCAGTTCAATCTTAACTGAAGTCAGTATCCTGCTCATCAGTAGATTCTACACATCAGTACATATTTATGTACCACATCTAGTATCAAAATCCAATTTTGAAACTAGTAGTGAACATATTTATGACAAACATATTTGAAGTCGGAGCCTTGCCCGTCTTCACTTCCTTCATGTCTGCCTTGTCCATACAGTAGTCACGCATCCAGTGACCCTGTTTGCCACAGTTTAGGCAGACATCTTGGGATATGTCTTTTGTCTTCCTAGAAGACTGTGATGATTTTGCCTTTGCCTTTTTAGAAGCTCTGGCTCTGCCTCCTTGAGCATAGCCGTCAACTCTCCAAGAGTTTACTCTTGGTTCATAATGAACCTGCCTCAGCTTACTGGTAGAGACTATAAGATCAAATCTTTGGTAGTCTCGGCCACGTAGGTAATGCCCAACTAACCTAG
Organism: Zanthoxylum bungeanum; assembly: GCA_019454045.1. NCBI lineage: Eukaryota > Viridiplantae > Streptophyta > Magnoliopsida > Sapindales > Rutaceae > Zanthoxylum > Zanthoxylum bungeanum. The sequence continues at coordinate 75,938 of SKCR01017566.1, read as the reverse complement.
CTGATCGATGTCAGCAATCATCTGTGACACCTAGTGCTCAACAGATGTACCCTCTGACATATATGAGCTAAAGAGCTTCTTATGCAGTTTGTACTTCTAAGATCCAAGAATAAATCTATGAAGATCTTTAATTTCATCATCATGGTACAAGGATCTAATCCTTAATTTTGACAATAAAATTAAAGTGTCATTGCATCAAGCATAATGGATTGAGCATTAAAGTTATCATCACATGAATCTTCCAAAGATCATGTTCTATTATTTGCTCAACTCCGGGCGTAGGCCCAAGAGGTTGTTTCAATCAAATAGAATAACTTCTCAGTTCCCAGGACTATCCTGAGGTTTTATTCCCAATCTGAAAATTAAAGCTGTTTAATGACATTTTCTCCCAGGATTATGTTTTAAACCCTAATCTTTCAGTAATCTTGATTTCAATAGTTCAACTATCCAATCAATGATTTCATGTACTATTGAATATAATGATTACTATAGTCTAACTATATAATCAACTATAATTTGATTGGTTAAATTCAAATATATTGATTACTATAATCCAATTATATAATCAACTATAAATTGAACCAGTTTGAATACAGTCCAACTGTTTAATTAAAACAATAATTAAATATTAGTCCAACTAATATATATTTAAATTAATGAGGAAAAATGAAATGAGCGTGTATTGGCAAGTATCTAGACGAAATTGCAAATTTAATACTTGCCTCCCACTATTTTTCGGCGAGCCTCTAACCCTCTGTTGAGTACTCGGGAAACCTTGTTTCCTAGTGGGCTAGGATCCCATTAAATAACACACAACCTTGACTTTGGCCAACAAGCTGTATGTTATTTAACTAGGTAGATCTCTAAGATCAATTGGATCTCGTCCAATTCCTAGATCCAGTAGGTGGACATCCAAATCCGAAATATATATCTAATATATGGCAATATATCCAATATATTCCCTAACCTTTTTTCCTCTGAATCAACTAAGCCTTGGCTTTGGCACAACAAACTTAATGATTCCAGTTAAGCGGGACCCATTGACCTTGGAAAGCTTCGTAATCGATGTCAATGGACAAGAAATGATCTTGACTTTGGCCAACAAATCACAACTTGGACAAAACATGCGATATGGAACAAAGCCTTCATGATTCAAACACATCCGCGAAGGACAAAGGTCTTGACTTTGGCCAACAAACCAGTGCCAATCTTGGATCTTGAGAGAGAATCACTCAATGGAAGGAAAACGCTTAATATTTGTTGAGGGTTTTTCGCGTAATTGGCAACCAATTAATTATCTTTAATTAGGTCTCATCATACACCTTTAAGCATGCATTCTAAAAGAATAATAAGGCGCGGTAAATAAATTAATAATGATATGCGGATGGATATTTAAAACAACTTGTTCCCAGAACAAATCTCTCACTTTCCTCTCTCCCGCTAGCACAAATATTACTTCTACCCAATTACATAACACTTCTAAAGAAACCTCATTTACATTGAGGGGAATAGGTGAGAAGAGAAATACAAAGAATCAAGAGGTAATAGGCTGGACATGCAGGTCCAATTTAATAAATTCTAAATTTATTACAACAATTTCCAAAATTGCCCTCACCCATCTAATATCATTCCGATATACATTATTCATACATCACATCCATGTATTCACACAAAGTATGTTATCAATCAATATAATCCAATTAATTAATCTGAAATTAATGACCATCCAATGTTCAAACAACGATTTGATTTGCGCGAGTCAAACTCGTTTAAGAATAAGTACTCAAAGTACGAATTCTTGAATTATATCAAACTACAATATTAAATCCAATTTAATTTGTATTTAATACTAATTCTATATTTAATTCCAAATTAAATAATTACACTTTATTAATGAGCCTTTGCAACTAAGATTCTAAATCTAATCATTAACGGGTCTCAAAGCCCGATTAACATCCAATGTCAATTTAATTAAAGTCCAATGGGCTTTCAATTAATTTATAAGGCATGGACTTTGGCAACCAAAGCCCAATAAGGAATCACCCTTTTGCCAAAAATCAATCTAGGCCCATTAGGCCCAATTAATCATATTTGGACTTTATGGAAATGATTTTAGGCCCAATTGGATCCAACCAATTAACCTAAACCAAACTTGGCCCAACCAAGCCCATTAAGCTCAAATACAACTTTATTAGCCCAATTCCAAATTTAGCCCAACCAATTTAATCACAATATTCCAAATATCACAATTAAATTATTTAAAGTGTATTAGCCATAATTAATTAGTCAAATTAACATTTTCAAAATACCAATTTACATAATTAATCATGTTTATCATCATCAACACATGTTATACATGTCACGGAAATAAGAGGGATTTCAAATCCGATTTCGATTTTAATCCAATTAAATCCTCAATCAATTTATCCCATGTCTTTCAACTCATTTAATGATCAAAAAGAAAAATTACCATGACATTAGGGCACTACACACATTCGGCCAAGCCAAAATTTTGGGGAAAAATTATCCAATTCAATTTTCATCAAATTGATCATGCATAACTCTAAGTTATCATCATTCAAGCATACTCAATCAATCAATTTCATCAAATCATGCTCAAATCAATTTTACCCAAATTAAAGTTAAGAACCCTAATTTTCAATTTCATGCTTAATAATGGCTCTGATACCATTGTTGGGTTTTCTAGGTCAAACCAAGATCAATTAAGCATATAAACGTGTGAATACATCAAAGTAAAGTTGCGGAAATACTCACTGTGATCGACTTTTGCGATGCGAAGACAACAAAAAAATTTCTGCTCCAAGCTTTTCCCTTGAGACTCTCGGCCAAGCTCATTTGTTGTCCTCCATGTGTTCTTCAAGCTCCAAGCTTTATGAATGTGATTCCATGCTCATGAATGGGTTTCCCTATCACCTTTGAATGACCCTTTAATGTGCTAACAATGGAGAAAATTGCAACAAAATTCCCCTTTTACTTCTCTTTGTTGCTCTCGGCATTTGAAGAAAATTAGAGAGAAAAATGGCTTCGAGCCGTGTGAGGGAGAGAAAGAGAGAGGAAGGAAGATAAAGTTATGTTTTTTTTTTTTGGATTTCAAAAATCTAATACAAATTTTTTTACTTATCAAAATGGTACAAGGCATTTAAGCCTTTCAACAACTGCCATCAATCACAAAAGTGACAAGCATCACATCACTCAAAGTTGATGTGACTTCCATCACAAGAATGACTAATGATGTGACGCGTGATGTGACTTGTGGGCCCCACTTGATTCAAAATGCGAGTGGTCCCGCAAACACTCCCGGGCTCAGGTTCGCTAATTCCGAATTAATGAATTTTCCGTTATGACGTAATTAAATCAAACTTAATTAAATAATTATGCCTAGCAAAATTACTATTCACGTCACTAGTGAATTAATTCTAAATTAACTCGTTCGCCCGAATTAAAATCTAATTTTAATTCCGCGTCGAAATCTAATTTTGTATAATATATCGAATATATTATTTTATCGATTAATTCCAAATTAATCATTCTCTCTCTTTAAATAGTATTTTATCCCAGATAAAATTTCTCCGTAATTAATACTAGATTAATTTTCTCTCTTATAATTAATCCTAGATTAATTATATCTGAGTCATACGTCATCGGTGAATCTTCGAGAAGCGACCCAAGAGATCCCTGGATATATTGGCAGTAAATCCGGTCGTCGGACTATCCGAACACATACGTACCTAGTACTACGTTTTTACCGATTTACAAGACATGGTTGGCTTCTAGCAAAGCACCGTGCCTACCCAATTCTCCAGAAATATTCTGAAAGGAATATGTAATCTATATCAGGCGTAGTATACGTAGTATTGTGTATTGCGATCCAGTATCGGATGTCATATGCTAGGCCTGGGGCTGGAATTGTGTCTGCCCCGTACGAAACACATATCGGATCTCTGGTAACTAGTCTCTATAATCGGATAAACATGACCTAGTCATATTATCCTGATAGCTGTAGCATATAAGACCATCAGTTCTGTATCCTACGTGACCATCATCTCCATATGACTGAAGTGATATTTCCATCTTGACATCACACCCAATATACTACGATTCTCAATATACCCAGAAGAGGCATACACAGAACTTGTTAAAGCCCTGGATGACCAAAACCAAAGTATATTGATTGTCGCAAGTATTAGCGATGCAAGTCTCTGGTTAAGACCAAATACACCTACCCTGATTCGGACTTCCATAGACACATAGTCATACTACCAATGGAATTCCCAGGGGTCTATCCAGAGCGAAGCTGTTTCCATACCATCGGTAAACACAACCTCCTATTACACTTGCATGAGTATCCAATACCCAAATATATGAGAACTATGTCGTTATGCTCCCATAATGCGCACAAGTGTAATACTAGTCTATTACGTATTATCGATGTCCAATCTCGATAATACTACGACTATGGATATTTTAATGATTAAACCTTCATGGATTGATAATGTCTCATATCTTATCAATCCGGAACTAATCATATGGACTTTTATCATTTATATATCCCGGTAATCCAATTACAAATGATAAAAGAGCAATTTCCTTTGTCACATGTACAACAACACCTTGTTTTATACAAATAGTGATGATATGGGTCATAATTGTCCAACATAAAGGTGTATGATGAGACCTAATCAAAGATAATAAATTGATTGCCAATTTACGTGAAAAACCCTCACTTTAATAGTAAGTGTTTTCCTTCCATTGAGTGGTTCTTTCTCAAAATCCAAGATTGGCATTGGTTTGTTGGCCAAAGTCAAGATCATTGCCCATCGCGGATGTGTTTGAACAACGAAAGCTTTGTTATATATCGCATGTCTTGTGTGGTTGTGACTTGTTGGCCAAAGTCAAGGTCACTTCTTGTTCATCGACGTGGATTACGAAGCTTTCCCACTGTCAATGGGTCGCGCTTAATTGGAATAATTAAGCTTGTTGAGCCAAAGTCAAGGCTTAGTTGATTCAGAGGAAAATGTTAGGAAATATATTGGATATATGTTTTGGACTTGGAGGTCCACCTACCGGATCTATGAATTTGATGAGATCCAATTGATTTTAGAGATCTACCTAGTTAAGTTTCATACAGCTTTATTGGCCAAAGTCAAGGTTGTGTGATATTTAACAGGATGCTAGCCCACTAGGAAACTGGGTTTCCCGAGTACTCCACAGAGGGTTAGAGGCTCGCCGAAAAATAGTGGGAGGCTAGTATTAAATTTGCAATTTCGTTTAATACTTGCTAAACGCACTCTTTTATTTTATTTATCGTCGTTATAAATATATATTAGTTTGACTAATATCTTTTATTGCTTTCTTTGAATAGTTGGACTGTACCATAACTTCATTTGTAGTTGATTATATAGTTGGACTATAGTAATCATTACATTTGACTATACCTGATATCATTGATTGAATAGTTAGACTATTGCAATCAAGATGACTAGAAAGATTAGCGTCAAAGACATCGTCATGGGTGATAACGTCTTTAACGGCTCCAATTATCCAGACTGGGAGATGAATCTCAGGATTATCCTGGGAGCCGAGAAGTTGCTCTATGTCATAGACAGACCTCTCGGGCCTGAGCCTGGAGATGAGCGAGTTGTTGATCATGAGCTTTGGAAGACTCACAATGATGACAACTTAATTGCTCAGTCCGTCATGCTTGCCGCAATGACCCCTCAATTTCGTCATCAAAATAAGGGATTGGATCCCTACAACATGATGTTGAAATTGAATGACCTTCAAAGATCTAACCTTAGATCTCATAAGTATGAATTACAGAAGAAGTTCTTTCGCGCTCGCATGTCAGAGGGTACATCTGTCGAGCACTATATGTCGCAGATGATTGCTGACATCGAATAGGTCAGCTGGGCATAACCTTTTAGGCTAAGACTTCCATAGATTTGATCTTACAGTCTCTGCCTGACTACTAGGGCGGGTTCATCATGAACTACAATATGATAAACCAAAAGAAGACTATTGGAGAGTTGATGGTGATGTTGAATGAGGCAGAGCCAGAGCTTCTGAAGGGCAATAAGCGTGAGGCACATTTCACTTCGACATCTCAGAAGGCCAAGGCTTGGCCGTAGGCTTCTGGAGGTGTAAAGAAGAAAAAGAAAAGAAAAGGCAAGGCCAAATCATCAAAGTCTTTTGTGAAGGCAAAGGAAAAATTCCAAGATGTCTGCCTACAGTGTGGCAAATGGGGTCACTGGAAGAGTAACTGCCATGAGTACAAGGCACACATGAAGGAAGTGAAGGCGGGCAAGGCTCCGGCTTCAGGTATGTTTATTATTGAAATAAACATGTCTACTTCTAGTTTTAAAAATTGGATTTTTTAATTCTGGATGTGGTACTCATATATGTACTGATGTACAGGATCTGCAGATTAGCATGAGACTGACTTCACGCGAGATTGACCTACGAGTTGGAAACGAGACCAGCGTCGTTGTTTTAGCTGTAGGGACCTATATTTTAGAACTACCATCGGGGCATGTACTTTCATTATCATACTGTTATTATGTACCTAATTTGACTAGAAACATTATCTCTGTATCTTGTTTGACCCAATGTGGGTACACTTTTGTATTCTGAAACACTGGGTGTTTAGTTTATAAAAATGATTTTGAGATCTGTACTGCTGATGCTAATAATGGTCTTTATATTTTGAATATAAATGAATCTCAAACATATAACATAACAAACAAAAGGCTCAAAATGAGTAAAACAAATGAAACTTATATGTGGCATTGTCGTCTGTGACACATTAACAAAACTCGAATATCCACGCTTTCGAAGAGTGGATACTTGGACAGATTTGATCCTAATCCATATGATGTCTGCGAATCTTATTTATTAGGCAAAATGCCTAAAACCCATTTTAATGGTAAAGGTATTTGTGCCACTTAACTGTTAGCCCTCGTTCGTAGTGACGTATATGGGCCCATGTCTAGCCAGGCTAGAGGTGGATATGAATACTTCGTAACCTTTATGGATGATGCATCGCGTTATGGTTATGTGTATCTTATGAGACACAAGTTGTAAACTTTTGAGAAATTCAAAGAGTTTCGACCCAAAGTAGAAAAACAGACCGACAGAAGTATTAAAACATTACGGTCGAACCATGGTGGAGAATGCTTAAGCAATGAGTTTCTCGATTACCTGAAAGAATATGATATTCTTTCACAGTGGACTCCTCCTGGAACACCAAAATTAAACGGTGTGTTCGAACGGAGAAACCAAACTTTGTTAGACATGGTAAGGTCTATGATGAGTCGCACTGAGCTACCAATTTCCTTCTGGGGATACGCATTTAACAGTGCAATACTTTTTTTGAATAAGGTTCCGTCAAAGTCTGTTGGATAGACTCCATATGAAATATGGACAGGAAAGAAACTGAGTTTCTCATTCCTGAAGATTTGGGGATGTTTGGCATACGTTAAACGTTTGGATGGTACCAAACTAGAACCCAAATCGGATAAGTGCCTATTTGTAGGTTATCCTAGGGAAACCAAAGGATATTACTTCTACAACCCATAAGAGAACAAGGTATTTGTTGCTCTCCATACGGTTTTCCTCGAAAAGGAATTCCTAAATGCAGTGGTAAGTGGGAGGAAAGTAGAACTCGATGAAAATCGTAGTGATACTGTTCCTAGCACAGATTCCCTCACAGAACATGAACAGTTCATCATGGATGAGATTGTTCCACAATTTTCTAATACACAAGAACCTCGTAGGTCGGAAAGAGTCAGAAAACAACCTTTGAGGTATGGGTTTCTGATCTCACCTCATGTAGACATTAATCTTATTGAGGATAATAAATTGGCTAAGTATGAGGTAGCGATACAAGGTATCGACTCCGCTTTATGGCAAGGTGCCATGAAGTCCGAAATGGATTCCATGTATACAACCAAGTTTGGACACTGGTTGAGGTATCAGAAGGCATTGTGCCTATTGGTAGCAACTGAGTCTTCATGGTTAATACAGACATGGATGGCAACATACAATCGTACAAAGCTAGGCTTGTAGCGAAAGGGTATCATCATCAACATGGTGTCGATTACGATGAAATCTTTTACCTGTTGCCATGATTAAATCCATTCGGATAATGCTTGCTAAAGCTACATATTTCGATTATGAAATATGGCAGATGGACATCAAAACCATTTTCCTTAACAGAAACCTTTTGGAGGATGTTCATATATAACACCCTAACGGTTTTGTCGTGCCAAAACATGCAAACAAGGTTTGCAAGTTAAATCAATCCATTCATGGATTGAATCAAGCATCGCGTTCATGGAACCAACGTTTTGATGAGATGATAATGGTATATGGTTTCATTCAAAACGAAGTTGATTCTTGTGTATATAAGAAGGTTAGTGGGAGTGCACTGACATTCGTTGTTCTATATATTGATGATGTATTGCTTCTTAGCAATAACATTCCCATACTACAATCGGTGAAAGCTTGGCTTTCATTAAAATTCACCATAGAAAAACTTGGGAGAGCCAACCTTTATTCTAGGAATAATGATCTACTGGGATAGATCTAAACGTTGTTAGCACTCTCCGAGAACTCGTACATTGACAAAGTGTTGAAGAGATTCAACATGGATCAGTCTAAGAAGGGGCTACTTCCGGTGTCACATGGCATCTCTCTATCTAAGGACATGTGTCATAAAACTCAAGATGAGAGAGATTCAATGAATCAGATCTCGTTCGCTTCTGCAGTTGGATCGATCATGTATGTCATGATATGTACACAACATGATGTCTCATATACTTTGAGCATGTGCAGTCGCTATCAGGCCGATCCAGGTGATGGTCATTGGATTGTTGTTAAGAACATCCTTAAGTATCTTAGACGAACTAAAGATGCTTTCTTAGTCTATGGAGATGGGGAACCTGAGGTGACTGGGTTCACCGATGCAAGTTTCCAAACCGATAAAGACGACTCAAAATCACAATCTAGGTACATATTTTGTTTGAACACCGAAACAGTGAGCTGGAAATCTTCCAAGCAAGATACTATTGTCGATTAAACAACAAAAGCGGAATATATTGTTGCGGCTGAGGCAGTAAATGAAACAGTTTGGATCCGTAAATTCCTAATTAGATTAGGAGTAGTTAAGTTAGCAGCTGAGCCCGTTCCTTTGTATTGTGACAATAACGGGCTATAGCGTAGGCTAAGGAACCGTCGTCTCATCAACGATCCAAGCATGTACTTTGATGTTTCCATCTGATACGTGAGATCATACATCATGGCGATGTGAAGATCGAAAAGATCGCTTCAGATGACAACATTGCAGATTCTCTGACGAAAGCTATTGCTCAGCAGAAGTTTGAGCGACACGTACATAGTTCAGGTGTTAGATAATTGAGTGATTACATATGATCCAAGTGGGAGATTGTTGGACAATTATGACCCATAGCATCACTATTTCTAAAAGACATTGTGGTATTTGTACAAATTAACTATGTGACAAATGAAATTGCTATTTTATCATTTTGTAATAGGATTACTTGAATATATATAAATGATAAAAGTCCTTATGATTAGTTCCAGATTAATAAGATATGAGACAGAATTAATCCACGAACGGTTTAATCATTAAATATCCATAGTCATAGTATTATCGAGACTGGACATCGATAATGCGGAATATACTAGTATTACACTTGTGCGCGTTATGGAAGCTTAATGACATAGTTCTCATATATTTAAGTATTGGATACTTATACAAGTGTGATAGGAGGTTCTGTTAGCCGTTGGACCGGGAACAGCTTCGCTCTAGATAGACCCCACAGAATCCCATTGGTAGTATAAATATGTGTATATGGGAATCCGTATCAGGGTAGGTGTTAGACAATTATGACCCATAACATCACTATTTGTACAGAACATGGTGTTGTTGTAAAAATTAACTATGTGACAAAAGAAATTGCTCTTTTATCATTTGTAATTGGATTACCAAGATACATAAATGATAAAAGTCCACATGATTAGTACCGGATTAATAAGATATGAGACAATATTAATCCACTAAGGTTTAATCATTAAATATCTCTAGTCGTAGTATTATCAAGACTGGACATCGATAATGTGCAATAGACTAGTATTGCACTTGTGCGCGTTGTGGGAGCATAACGGCATAATTCTCATATATTTAAGTATTGGATACTTATGCAAGTGTGATAGGAGGTTGTAGTATGACTATGTGTCTATGGAATCTGAATCAGAGTAGGTGTATTTGGTCTTAACCTGAGACTTGCATCGCTAATACTTGCGACAATCAATATACTTTCATTTTGGTCGTCCGGGGCTTTAACAGGTTCTGTGTACGCCTCTTCTGGGTATACTGAGAATTGTAGTGTATTGGGTGTGCTGTCAAGATGGAAGTATAACTCCAGTCATATGGAGATGATAATCACGCAGGATACGGAACTAGTACTCTTTAGTACTGCAGTCATCGGGATAATATGACTAGGTCCTGTTTATCCGATTATAGAGACTAGTTACCAGAGATCCGATATATGCTTCGTACGGGGCATACACAATTCCAGCCTCAGGCCTAGCATGTGACATCCGATACTGGATCACTATACGCAATACTACGTATACTACGCCTGACATGGATTATTTATTCCTTAAAGAATATTTCTGGAGAATTGGGTAGGCACGAGGTTTGGCTAGAAGCCAACCATGTCTTGTAAATCGGTAAGAACGTAGTACTGGGTACGCACGTATTCGGATAGTCCGATAACCGATTTACTGCCAAAATATCCAGAGATCTCTTGGGTCACTTCCCGAAGATTCACCGATGACGTATGACTCGAACATAATTAATATGGGATTAATTGGAAGAGAGAAAATTAATCTAGGATTAATTACGGAGAATTTTATCTGGGATAAAATTCAATTAATAGAGAGAGAACGATTAATTTGGAATTAATCGATAAAATAATATATTCGATATATTAAATGAAATTAGATTTCATAATGGAATTAAAATTGGATTTTAATTCGGGCGAACGAATTAATTTAGAATTAATTCGCGAGCGACTTTAATAGTAATTTTGCTAGGCATAATTATTTAATTAAATTTGATTTAATTAAGTCTCAACGGAAAATTTGTTAATTCGAAATTAACGAACCCGAGCCCGGAACGTGTTTTCGGGCCTACTCGAATTTTGAATTCAAGTGGGGCCCACACAAGTCACATCACCTAGTTTATCTCATCACCTTTTTGGTTTATGGAAGTGGTTGGGTTGTTGGTGACTTGTTTAACACACTAATGTGAAAGGTGATTGACCTTTACCTAAATTTGATTTTTTGGTATATGGTTTTGATTTTTGGAAAATCATTTTACACTTCACACTTTTCACTTTTCTCCTCCTCACCACTTGGGCGTGACTCTCCCTCTCATTTTCTCACCATTGTCGTGAGTTACAAAGAAGATAAGGAAGAGTTTTGCTGCAAAATTCATCCTAAGCTAGCACTTAAAGAATCATACAAAGGTGATAGGGAAACTACTCCCATGAGTTTGGAATTCAACAACAAGCTTGGAAGCTCAACATACATCAAAGAGAGAAGCTTAGAGCAACTTCAATGGAGGCAAAATTTTTGTTGTCTACACATCCACTCAACCTAGCATTGTAAGTATTTTCCGCTACTTTACTTTGCGTATTCACATGTTTTATGCTTAATTGATCCTAGGTTGTTCTTAGAGAACCAAACAATGGTATCATGAGCCAAAATTAAGCATGAAATATTTTAGGGCTCTTAATCTTGAATTTGGGTGTTTTTTATTTGAGCATGATTTGATCAAATTGTTTGTTTGAGTATGCTTATATATTGATAACTTAGAGTTATGCATGATCAATTTGATGAAAAATTAATTAGATTAATTTTCCCCAAATTTGAGGGCTTGGCCGAAAATATGAACTCTTGTAGCTCTTGGTGATTTTTTGTTTTTAGACCATTGGATGTGTTTAAAATACATGGATAAATTGATTTTTGATTTAATTGGATTGAAATCAAAATTGATGAAAAAATTACCATATTACCGAGAGCTTAGTAAGCATGTTGGGATTGATTTTGCTTCAATAATGTTGGACATGTATTGATTATATTAAAGCATGATTAATTAGTGTAATTGATGTTTTGGAAATATTAATTTAACTAATTCATTATGGCTAATACACTTTAGTTAAATAATTGTGATATTTGGAATATTGTGATTATTAAATTAGCCTTTAATTTTGAATTGGGCTAATATTGTTGTATTTGGGCTTAATGGGCTTGGTTGGGCCAAGTTTGGTTTAGGATAATTGGTTGGATCCAATTGGGCCTAAAACCATTTCCATAAAGTCCAAATATGATAATTGGGCCTTTAAAATTTAATTGGGACTAATGGGCCAAAATTAATTTTATAGCAAAGGGTGATTCCTTATTGGGCTTTGGTTGCCAAGGTCCATGCCTTATGAATTAATTAAAAGCCCATTGGACTTTAATTAAATTGACATTGGATGTTAATTGGGCTTTGAGACCCATTAAGATTAGATTTAGAATCTAAGTCATAAAGGCATATCAAAAGTGTAATTATTTAATTTGGAATTAAATATGAATTAGTATTGAATACAATTAAATTGGATTTAATATTGTATTTTGATATAATTCAAGAATTCGTACTTTTGAGTACTTATTCTTAAACGAGTTGGACTCGCGCAAATCAAATCGTTGTTTGAACATTGGAGGGTCATTAATTAAAGATTAATTAATTGGATTAGATTGATTGATAACATGTTTTGTGTGAATACATGGATGTGATTTATAATAATGTATATCGGATGGATATTAGATGGTGAGGGCAATTTTTGAAATTGTTGTAATAAATTTAGAATTTATTAAATTGGACCTGCGTGTCCAGCCTTTATCTCTCGATTCTTTGTAATTCTCTTCTCACCTATTCCCCTCAATGTAAATGAGGTTTCTTTAGAAGTATTATAATTGGGTAGCAGTGAGAATAGTGCTAGTGGGAGAGAGGAAATTGAGTGATTTGTTCTAGGAATAATTTGTGAGATATTCATCCGCATATCATTATTAATTTATTTATCACGCCTTATTATGCTTTTAGAATGCATGTGTAAGGGTGTATGATGAGACCTAATCAAAGATAATTAATTGGTTGCCAATTACGTGAAAAACCCTCAACAAATATTAAGTGTTTTCCTTCCATTGAGTGATTCTCTCTCAAGATCCAAGATTGGCACTGGTTTGTTGGCCAAAGTCAAGACCTTTGTCCATCGCGGATGTGTTTGAATCATGAAGGCTTTGTTCCATATCGCATGTCTTGTCCAAGTTGTGATTTGTTGGCCAAAGTCAATATCACTTCTTGTCCATCGACATCGATTACGAAGCTTTCCAAAGTCAATGGGTCCCTCTTAACTGGAATCATTAAGCTTGTTGTGCCAAAGCCAAGGCTTAGTTGATTCAGAGGAAAAAGGTTAGGCAATATATTGGATATATTGGCATATATTGGATATATGTTTCAGACTTGGATGTCCACCTACTGGATTTAGGAATTGGATAAGATCTAATTGATCTTAGAGATCTACCTACTTAATATTCATACAACTTGTTGGCCAAAGTCAAGGTTGTGTGTTATTTAACGGAATCTTAGCCCACTAGGAAACTAGGTTTCCCGAGTACTCAATAGAGGGTTAGAGGCTCGCCAAAAAATAGTGGGAGGCAAGTATTAAATTAGCAATTTCGTTTAGATATTTGCCAATACGCGCTCATTTCATTTTTTCATCATTAATAATTATAAATATATTAGTTGGACTAATATTTAATTGTTGTTTTAATTGAATAGTTGGACGGTATTCAAACTACTTCATTTATAGTTGATTATATAATTGGATTATAGTAATCAATATATTTGAATTTAACCAATCAAATAGTAGTTGATTATATAGTTAGACTATAGTAATCATTATATTTGATTGTACCCGAAATCGTTGATTAGATAGTTGGACTATTGGAATCAAGATAACTGAAAGAATAGCGTTTATAACATAATCCTGGGTGAAAATGTATTTAAACGGCTTTAATTTTCAGATTGAGAATAGAACCTCAGGATAGTCCTATGAACTGAGAAGTTATTCTATTTGATAGAGAAACATCTCGGGCCTGAGCCCGGAGTTGAGCAAATAGTGGAGCATGAGTTTTAGAAAACTCATGGTGATGATAACTTTAGTGCTCAATCTGTTATGCTTACCACAATTACACTTTAATTTTGTCGTCAAAAACTAAGGATTAGATCCTTATACCAAGATGATTGAAATTAAAGGATCTTTATAGATCTATTCTTAGATCTTAGAAGTACAAATTGCAAAAGAAGCTCTTTCGCTCGCGTATGTCAGAGGGTACATCTGACGAGCACTAGGTGTCGCAGATGATTGCTGACATCGATCAGCTAGGTTAGTTGGGCATTACCTATGTGGCCGAGACTACCAAAGATTTGATCTTATAGTCTCTACCCGAAAACTGGGGCAGGTTCATTATGAACCAAGAGTAAACTCTTGGAGAGTTGATGGCTATGCTCAAGGAGGCAGAGCCAGAGGTTCTAAAAGGGGCAAAGGCAAAATCATCACAATCTTCTGGGAAGACAAAGGACATATCCCAAGATGTCTGCCTAAACTGTGGCAAACGGAGTCACTGGAAGCGTGACTGCCGTATGGACAAGTCAGACATGAAGGAAGTGAAGGCGGGGCAAGGCTCTGGCTTCAAGTATATTTTTCATAAACATGTTCACTATTAGTTTCAAAATTGGATTTTTGATACTATATATGGTACATAAATATATGTATTGAAGTGCGGGATCTGCTGATTAGCAGGATACTGACTTCAGGTGAGATTGACCTGCGCATCAGAAACGGGACGAGAGTCGATGTTTTGGCTGTGGGAACCTAAGTTTTGGAACTGCCTTTGGGGCATGTACTTAAATTAGGAAACCGTTAGAATGTACCTAGTTTGACTAGAAACATTATCTCTATATCTAGTATAACTCGTTGCGGGTATACCTTTATATTCTAGAACACAAAGTGTTTTGTATATAAAGATGATATTGAGATATACACATTAGATGTGAATAACATTATTTATATTTAGAATATAAATTAATCTCATACATATAGCATGACAAACAAATAGCTCAAACTGAATTAATCAGATGAGACTTATTTTTGGCATTGTTGTCTGGGACACATAAACAATACTCGTATATCAACACTTTCGAAGAGTAGGTACTAGGACGGATTTGATTCTAATTCAAATGATGTCTACGAATCTAGTATATTGGGCAAAGTGCCTAAAATACCTTTTACTTGATAAAGGTGTAAGTGCCACCGATCTATTAGCCCTCGTTCATTGTGACATAAGTGGGCCCATGTCTAGCTAGGTTAGAGATGAATATGAATACTTCGTAACCTTTACGGATGTGGCATCGCGTTACGGTTATGTGTATCTTATGAAACACAAGTCATAAACTTTTGAGTAATTCAAAGAGTTTCGACACGAAGTAGACAGACAGACCGGCTAAAGTATTAAATCGTCATGGTTAGCCCGTGGTGGAAAAATACTTAAGCAATAAGTTTCTCGACTATTTGAAAGAGTATGGTATTCTTTCATAGTGGACTTCTCCCAGAACACCTCAATTTGATGGTGTGTCCGAATAAAGAAACCGAACTTTGTAGGACATGGTAAGGTTAATGATGAGTCACTCTGAGCTACTAATTTCCTTCACGGGATACACATTAAACAGTACAATACTTATTTTGAATAAGGTTCCATGATAATTTGTTAGACAGACTTTATATTAGATATGAACAAGAAAGAAACTGGGTTTTCTCATTCCTGAAGATTTGGTATTGCTGGGCATATGTTTGGATGATACCAAACTAGAACCCAAATCAGATAAGTGCCTATTTGTAGGTTATCCTAGGGAAACCAGAGTATAGTACTTATACAACTCACATGAGAACAATATAATTGTTGCTCTCCATGAAGTTTTCCTAAGAGGAATTCCTATAAGCAGTGGTAAGTGGGAGGAAAGTAAAACTCGATGAAAATCGGAGTAATACTGTTCCAAGGCACCGATTTTTTAACGAAACACAAACAGTTCATCAGGGATAAAATTGTACCACAATCTTTAAATACACAAGGACCGCGCAAGTCGGAGAGAGTCAAAAACAACCTGGGAGGTATGGGTTTCGGATCTCACCCTGTAAAGATGTCAATCTTATTGAGGAACATGAACCGGCTACGTATGAGGAAGTGATACAAGGTATCGACTCCCTATTATGGAAAAATGCCATGATGTCCGAAATGGATTCCATGTATACCAACCAAGTTTGGATACTGGTTGATGTACCGGAAGGCATTGCGCCTATTGGTACTAAATAAGTCTTCAAGGAAGACATACATGAATGTCAACAAACAAATGTACAAAACTAGGTTTGTACAGAAAGGGTATCGTCAACGACATAGTGTCGACTACAACGAAACTTTTTCACTTTTTGCCATGATTAAATCCATTTGGATAATGCTTGCTATTCCTGCTTATTTCGTTTACGAAATATGGAAAATGGACGTCAAAACCGCTTTACTTAAACGAAAACCTTTTGGAGGATGTTTACAACATCCTGACGGTTTTGTTGTACCAAAACAAGCAAACAAGGTTTGCAAGTTAAATCAATCCATTTATGGATTGGAGCAAGCATTACGTTCTTGGAACTAACATTTTGATAAGATCATAATGGTATATGATTTAATTCAAAACGAATATAATTCTTATGTATATAATAAGGTTAGTGGGAGCACACTGACAATGATTGTCCTATATAATGATGACATATCATTTCTTGGAAATGACATTCCCATAATACAATCGGTGAAAGCTTGGCTTTCATGAAAATTCTCCATAGATTACTTGGGAGAGACAACCTTTATTCTAGGAATAAGGATCTTCTGGGATAGATCTAAAAGTTGTTGGCACTCTCTGAGAACTTGTACATTTTGATATGTACACGACCTGGTGTCTCATACGCTTTAAGCATATGGAGTCACAATCAGGCCAATCCAAGTGATAGTCACTGGATTGATGTTAAGAACATCCTTAAGTATCTTAAATGATCTAAATATGCTTTCTTAAGCTATGGAGAATGAGAACTTGAAGTGACTGGGTTCACCGTTGCAAGTTTCCAAACCGACAAAAATGACTATAAGTCGTAATAAGGGTACTATATAGTTTGAATAACAGAATAGTGAGCTGGAAATATTCCAAGCAAGATATTGTTGCCGAATAAACAACAAAAGCGGAATATTGCTACAGCTGAGGCAGCAAAGAAGCAATTTTGGATCTGTAAAATTCCTAATTAGATTAGGAGTAGTTCTATTAGCAGCTGAGCTAGGCTACAACACAGGCTAAAGAATTAATGGTCTCATCAACGATCCAAGTATATACTTCAACTATTTCATCTGATTCGTTGGATCATACATCATGGCGATGTGATGATCGAATAAATCGCATCAGATGATAACAATGCAAATCCGCTGACGAAAGCTGTTTCTCAGCAGAAGTTTGAGCGACCCGTAAATAGTTCAGGTGTAAGACACTTGAGTGATTGGCTATAGGCCAAGTGGGAGATTGTTGGACAATTATGACCCATAGCATCACTATTTGTATAGAACATGGTGTTGTTGTACAAATTAACTATGTGACAAAGGAAATTGCTCTTTTATCATTTGTAATTGGATTACCAAGATACAAAAATGATAAAGTCCATATGATTAGTACCAGATATAAGAGAATATTAATCCACTAAGGTTTAATCATTAAATATCCCTAGTCGTAGTATTATCGAGACATGACATTGATAATGCGGAATAGACTAGTATTGCACTTGTGCACGTTGTGGGAGCATAACGACATAGTTCTCATATATTTAAGTATTGGATACTTATGCAAGTGTGATATGAGGTTGTGTTTACCGATGGTACGGGAACAGCTTCGCTCTGGATAGACCCCTCGGAATCCCATTGGTAGTATGACTATGTGTGTATGGGAATCTGAATCAGGATAGGTGTATTTGGTCTTAACCTGAGACTTGCATCGCTAATACTTGCGACAATCAATATACTTTGGTTTTGGTCGTCCGGGGCTTTAACAGGTTCTGTGTACGCCTCTTCTGGGTATACTGAGAATCGTAGTGTATTGGGTGTGATGTCAAGATGGAAGTATCACTCCAGTCATATGGAGATGATGATCACACAGGATACAGATCTAGTACTCTTTAGTACTGCAGTCATCGGGATAATATGACTAGGTCATGTTTATCCGATTATAGAGACTAGTTACCAGAGATCCGATATATGCTTCGTACGGGGCAGACACAATTCCAGCCCCAGACCTATCATGTGACATCCGATATGGATCGCTATACGCAATACTACGTATAATACGCCTAACATGGATTATATATTCCTTAAAGAATATTTCTGGAGAATTGGGTAGGCACGGTGCTTTGCTAGAAGCCAACCATGTCTTGTAAATCGGTAAGAACGTAGTATTGGGTACGCACGTATTCGGATAGTCCGATAACCGGATTTACTGCCAACATATCAAGAGATCTCTTGGGTCGCTTCCCGAAGATTCACCAATGACGTATGACTCAAACATAATTAATGTGGGATTAATTGGAAGAGAGAGAAAATTAATATAGGATTAATTACGGAGAATTTTATCTGGGATAAAATTCAATTAATAGAGAGAGAACGATTAATTTGGAATTAATCGATAAAATAATATATTCGATATATTAAATGAAATTAGATTTCATAACGGAATTAAAATTAGATTTTAATTCGGGCGAACGAATTAATTTAGAATTAATTCACGAGCGACTTTAATAGTAATTTTGCTAGGCATAATTATTTAATTAAATTTGATTTAATTAAGTCGCAACGAAAAATTCGTTAATACGGAATTAACGAACCCGAGCCCGGAACGTGTTTGCAGGCCCACTCGAATTTTGAATTCAAGTGGGGCCCACACAAGTCACATCACCTATTCTATCTCACCACCTTTTTGGTTGATGGAAGTGGTTAGGTTGTTCGTGACTTGTTTAACACACTAATGTGAAAGGTGATTGACCTTTACCTAAATTTGATTTTTTGGTATATGGTTTTGATTTTTGGAAAATCATTTTACACTTCACACTTTTCACTTCTCTCCTCCTCACTACTTGGGCGTGACTTTCCCTCTCATTTTCTCACCATTGTCGTGAGTTACAAATAAGATAAGGAAGAGTTTTGTTGCAAAATTCATCCTAAGCTAGCACTTAAAGAATCATACAAAGGTGATAGGGAAACTACTCCCATGAGTTTGGAATTCAACAACAAGCTTGGAAGCTCAACATACATCAAACAGAGGAGCTTGGAGCAACTTCAATGGAGGCAAAATTTTTGTTCTCTACATATCCACTCAACCGAGCATTGTAATTATTTTCCGCTACTTTACTTTGCGTATTCACATGTTTTATGCTTAATTGATCCTAGGTTGTTCTTAGAGAACCAAACAGTAGGTGTATTGGTCTTAACCTGAGACTTGCATCGCTAATACTTTCGACAATCAGTACGCTTTGGTTTTGGTCGTCCGATGCTTTAACAGGTTCTGTGTACGCCTCTTCTGTGTTTACTGAGAATCGTAGTGTATTCGGTGTGATGTCAAGATGAAAGTATCACTTTAGTCATATGGAGAAGATGATCACGCAGGGATACATAACTAGTACTATCATATGCTGCAGTTATCGGGATAGTTTGACTAGGTCATGATTATCTGATTAAAGAGACTAGTTGCTAATGATCTGATATATGCTTCGTACGGGGCAGATACAATTCCGCCCCAGGCCTAGCATGTGACATCCGATACTGGATCGTAATACGCAATACATAGTATATTATGTCTGATAAAGAATATATATTCCTTAAAGAATATTTCTGGAGAATTGGGTAGGCACGATGCTTTGCTAGAAGCCAACCATGTCTTGTAAATCGGTAAGAACGTGGTACTGGGTACGCACATGTTCGGATAGTCCGATGACCAAATTTACTGCCAACATATACAGGGATCTCATGGGTCGCTTCCCAAAGATTCACCGATGACACTTGACTCGAACAGAATTAATCTTGGATTAATTATAAGAGATAGAAAATTAATCTGGGATTAATTGTGGCAAGAATATATCTGGGATAAAATTCGAATAGAAGAGAGAACGCGATTAATTTGGAATTAATCGATTAAATAATATATTGGATATAATATTTGAAATTATATTTCAAAGCGGAATTAAAATTAGATTTTAATTCGGGCGAACGAATTAATTTGAAATTAATTCGTAAGGGACTTTCATAATAATTTTGCTAGGCATTATTATTTAATTAAATTAGATTTAATTACGTTGCGACGAAAAATTCGTTTAATCGGATTAAACAAACCCGAGCCCGACGTGTGTTGAACAAGCCACTTGAATTTTGAATTTAAGTGGTATGGTCCACTAACTTACATCACTAGTCATTCAAGTTGATGGAAGTGGTTGGGAGCTTTTATGATAACTTACACAACACACTTTGCTTTTTCTTTCTGGAAAAGGATATATATACACCTTTTTGTAAAGTCAAGTTTGGTAATTGTTTTTTGAAAATAAAATATCAAAAACCAAAACTTCTCCCTTCTCTCCCTCCATTGCCGTGAGCATGCTTTCTCTTCTCCATTGATTTTGCTTCAAAAATCAAGCAAGCTAGCACTTAAGGAGTCTTGTGAGGTGATAGGGAAACTCACCTTTGGGTTGGAAAGATTCAACAAAGCTTGGAGCTTCATCAACATACAAAGATTTTGAAATCCAAACCGATCAATGTAAGTTTATTCCGCATACTTATTTTTGATTATTCACACAATATCAAGACTTAGAGATTCTTGGCATGTCTAGGACAAACTAACAACTGGTTCGATTAATTTTAATTAATTAAAAATTATAAAAAATATAATTCAATTTAAACTTGTTTTTAGAAACCGATCAATTCGGTTCATAGGTTTTGACGATTCTTAATACCTAATTTTTAAAATGTAATTGGACCAAACCATAATCGAATCTGATTCGATCAATTTAATCGGCGGGTAGGATATTTAAAACCATGCTTTTATGTAAGCATATTTTTATTTTATAAATTTATGTGGGTAAAAAAAAAGTCCAATAAATTTTTAGGACATTGTAAATCCAACAATTGTTTGGGGATAATTTTGTCACAAATTTGGTTTAGGAGGCTGTCAGCGTATAATATTCTTTTCAGGGGCAATTTGGTCTTTTCGGAGTCAACACACAGTCAACTCAACAATTAACAGACCGTAAGGGAGGCATTTGCTAATAAATGGATCATCGCCATCTAGCAGTAAATAGGTAATACCTCAGAGGTGGAAATTGAAAATTATTCATTTTTTAAAAAATTTAAAACTTATTTTTAGAATTTGTTATTTTTAAAACAAAAAGTCAAATTTTATGTCGTTGCAGTGATCATGAGGTACAAATACTTATGTTCTTAAAAAAAAAACAAAAACAAAAACAAAAATAAAAAAAAACAAAAATTGAGAAAGCATGGCATACAAATAGCAACAAAAGCAATATTGAGTTTTGCTTATTAGAAAGTTTAAACATGTGCTCTCTTGTACAGCTCGATAACCCAACCATCGAATGCAGAGCATATGACTTCAGAACCAGAGAATCCGGATTTGATTGCCAATCTCTCAAAATCATAGAGGGTCCTCTCTTTCCCTCCTGGGTTTACGGTCATCATCCCAAGGTCTTGCTCCAATACAATTCGCGATGAAAGATTGTTTTCAGGAATATCAGGAAGAATCGATTCAATGATGATCACTTTGCCAAAGCTTGGGAGAGCTTCCCAACAATTCTTTAGAAGTTTTAAGCAATACTCATCGCTCCAATCATGTAATATCCACTGCAAGTTTCATCTTGTAAGCATGATCAAATCAACTACCAACAAAACATGTAACGAAAAGAACAAACAATAATGCAACTGAAATTTGACAACAAAACAGCAAAAACAAGAGATGCATTTTCTTCTTGCTTGATTGATTACTGAAGCTTGAGGCTTTACCTTCATGAAAATTGAATCTCCTTTCGGAACACTCACAAACATGTCTCCCCCAACATGTTCTACACCTACAATTTGACAACCCTTTAGTTAATCAAAAATATGTTTGTATTGTGCCTAATGGGTTACTGGAGTCCTTGGTATCATATATTGTATTGTACCTGAATACGGAGGCGCATCAGCTATAACATGAGGCAAATCAAAATTGATACCCTTAATTTGAGGATACTTAGAAGTGATCATTTTAAGATTTACACCAATTCCACCACCCACGTCAACCAATACTTTCACTCCTTCAAATCCATTGTAAGTATCAAGAACCTTCTTCATTACCAAGGTAGTGTGGTTTGCCATTGACTGGTTGAATAAGCTGTTGAAGTTTTGATCGATTCTTGGGTATTCAAATGCTGTCATTCCATACGCCCTGTTGAAAGGAATCCCGCCTTTTAGTACAGTATCATTTAAGTGATACCTGAAAATAACGATCCAAATATAAGCATTATTTAGTATTTTATGACAACTATTTGCTTGATGATCAATAAATTAAAAGGTCTTTTATATTTATTATGAATATTTTTGTAAGATAATAATTATTTACGGTCAATTTTGAAATAGAATATTTTACTCGAATAATATTTTTACTAATAAAGTTGTACAAAATTTGACATTTTATTATTTTTCTATTAGTTAATCTTATAGTTAAAATATAATGGTTGACGGAAAATAATAAAAATATTTTTTTACCATAAATTTAATAATAAAATTTATTGTTATTTTATCATTACTTTAATATTATAATGTAAATAACTCTAAATTAAATATGGCCAGATATTTACCAGCTCTCCATGAAGATTTTATGGCAGTTCAACAAGACCGTAGGGCCGAGTGATCCTCTATCTTCATTCTGAACAAGGAACTTGCAAATGGGTCTCGCGCTGTAAAGTCTTTCAACTTGTCCGCTATCTCTGGTTCGAACTGAGCACTTGAGAATGTCATGGCCGGCTAAGAGCCGCAGCATTCGGTCGAGCATGATCGGGGCGTCAGGGTTCTTGGTGGGAAGCCTACTCGAAATCTCTAAAGGTGAGAGGAACACGCCTTCACCAGAACCAAAAATTATGTCGATGACATTGAGCTCGATCATTGATTTCAGCACCATTGGCACCACCACGGCGTTGGCTAGCCTTATGGCTTGCTTCCCCAGCTCTTGCTCTTCTTTATCTTTCAAATTCGACATGATATATAATGTTTCTTAAGAAAGTTTTTTCAGAACTGGTGAACAAAATTGATATCAATGTTAGATTACCAATTATTTCAAACAATAATTATATATAGATGAGAGACAACCATGACTCAATGACATTTCATATGTGTGACTGACCGTGACTTTAAAATTGGCTTAATGTTAAGAATTAAATTTTTTTTTTTTACATAAAAAATCGTTTTTTAAATATATAATATAATTTATTTTTTGGACTCAATTTTAAAAAATCACACAAATCCCCAGAATTCAATACAACTCGAGACCGCCTAATATAGATCAATTTCAAATCAACTCTTTTTTTTTGTAATAAAGGTGTCCAAGTTAATTACACTACAAGAAATGTTACATTGGCGTCGAAAATTTAGCGTCGAAAATATTTTTGATAATAAAGGTGTCCTAATTAGATTACGTGTACCTCAACTAATCTTTGAGACCTATGTCTCGTGCCCTCGGAAGTTTATCAATACAGATCAGGGTAAATTATTAACTTTTTACACCATGGGCATGTGAGCAAACCAAAGTGAGAAACCTTTGCCACTAAAACAACCCAAAATGGTTAATTTCAAATCAACTTTGTCAATAGCTATTCATGCACTAATTATTATTAATTCAATAATTATTATTAAATTATCGATTATGTTATTAAGTAGTCATGATTATTGTTGTGCCTAAGGATGTGGTTTGGTGGTAAATGACTTATAACTTGATTGTCAGGTCTTGGGTTCTAGTATATGGGGTGTATTTCTTGTAATAACTTGAAATAGTCGAAAATTTTACTTATTTCGCGGTCGGATGATTGACGGCGAGATTTCAAACTTCCTAAAAAATAAAAAAGTAGTCATGGTTGTTAACAGTCCACTAATAATTATTGGACAATCTTATCAATTTGTTGATTGAGATCAACTTTTTCAATGCAATATAGCCAACGCTGATTGCTATGTGCTTGGCATGAGAAGGGAAGGAGCGTTTATTATCATTAAGAGTTGATATTTGCAATGCTGACCTAAGATTTCTGACTAATTGTTTGAAGCTGACACAAACTTTATAACTAACCCATTTTCCCAAACATTAACACTTTTAACCATTTGATTCGTCCAACTCAAATTTATATCGATTTTTTTAACTAAATTTTAACAGTACAATAATATTAAAGTACGCACAACAGAAAATTATGAAAAAATTAATACAACTCAATTCAACACGGTATCAAAAATCTTGATTCACACATACCTGATAGCTTCTAGCCACAAAGGAGAAAGACACTTAAATTTCTATTGTTTTTCACTTTTATTATTTAGGTTAAATTTCCGAACCGTTTCGAAATTTTAGAGACTGGACGGGTATAAAAATACTATTAGAAATGTTACCGGAAGATGACGGATCCTACCATCATCCTAAGCCTCAAACTAATACCTTAATACTCTCAAGCTTTATTAATATGGAACAGACAATATTAACCGAACTCGTGTAAAAATAAAGAACTCAAGTCCATTTCCAAAATACATTATATTATGTATATATTAGCACTGTATTATTTATGTCACAATTGTACTTATATATGCTAGCAATAACTCAATAGAAGACATGTAATACATTCTATATAAATGTATGACTGTGCATGATGGACCAACCCCTCGTGACTACAGTGACATCCCTTTTCCTTGGCTAATGCCTCTAAAGGTCTGCTATGGCACATCTGATACAGTTATCTGCAAAACTTGTAGAGTGGGTGGTGAGTTTTGAAGAACCCAGCGATTGGACACTATAAAATATTAAAACAAGAATATCATTTAAAATTCAAAGCTGTTGTAAACGAGATCAAATTTAATGTAATATTATCATAAAATAATTATATCTTTAAAACTTATCATAAAACCTATAACTCAAAAAAATTCGCCAAAAATTCGTTTTTCTTTTAAAACTCATCATAAACAGTATTTATACTTCCAAGAACCAACTCAACTGGACGTATAATAAAATAAGTGTCCAGAAACAACTCGAATGGACAAATAAATCAAGTGCCTAAGAACCAATTCAATTGAACGAATAAATATCAGTTGTCCAGGAACCAACTCAACTAGACAATGAATCATGCGTCAAGGAACCAACTCAACTGGACGGGGCCTAGAAACCTCGCACCATGGTGACAACAGAAAATGGCAAGAAAAATAAATATCTCAACAACATTCTTGTTCAATCCCTAAATATCAAATCATCTCTCAAAAGCTCAAAATATATTTCAATATCATACTTGTAGGAGCGAAGAAGGGTTTATCGATATGCCTATGACGTCGGCGACAACTACACTGTTAGGCTCGCAGTCCGTATAGAGTACGGATAAAAAGATTGTATAAGGAATTCCTTAAGAATACTAAAAAGATTGTATCTTGTTTGTTTATTTACAGCTTTCAGTAATTAATTTCCGTTTTTGCACTTTCTTTTCTTTACTTTTCAGTCTTTACTTTCTGCAATTTACTTTTACGCACAATACTTTCTTTTCTTTACTTTTCAGCAATTTACTTTTCAGTAATGAGGAGGTAACTTCCCCTTACTGGGGTAAAAGGTAAAACTTTTATTACTAATATTTAGATTAATCTCCCTTAATTATAATATATAAAGTAGTTAAAACCTGACTTAA
This sequence comes from Zanthoxylum bungeanum, assembly GCA_019454045.1. NCBI lineage: Eukaryota > Viridiplantae > Streptophyta > Magnoliopsida > Sapindales > Rutaceae > Zanthoxylum > Zanthoxylum bungeanum. The sequence continues at coordinate 49,755 of SKCR01017566.1, read as the reverse complement.
CGAGAATATCGCCATAGTGGTCGGTTGGTAATTATTTAAATTGGTTTTAACCTGACTAAACTGGATACCGCATGATTGGTCTGTTGGTAATTAATTATTAATTTGACTTAATCTGGATACCGCCTATATGGCTGGTTGGTAATTATCATGCAAAGTTAATATATTATATTGGGAGATATCTAAAATAGAAGTAATAAAAGTGGATCATTTTACTTCAGCATTTTCTTTTATTGTACTTTTACTTTATTTACCTTCCGGCATTTACTTTTCAGCATTTACTTTCCAGCTTTTACTTTTCAGCATTTAATTTTCAGTATTTACTTTTCAGCATTTCCTTTCCGTCATTTACTTTTAAGTATTTAATTTCTAGCAATTTACTTTATGTCTTTTATTTTATTTAAGTTTTTACCAGCCTTAGTTATGTGTCATAACTACGTTAGTTATCTGGGGTTGTGATGAAGTTCAATATCACCGGTTTATAAGGGGTTAAATTACGGTTTGGGTAATATAAAAGGTTTATTTATTGAGCCTCAGTCTTAATGCATCTTGTTAACTGACCATTAATAAGATTGATTCGGTAAACTTAAAATGAACTTGGAAAATGGATTTTAGGTTTAAGACCTTAGACTTAATAGTTCACGATCTTCCTTGAGGATAAATAACCTTTTAATAGATTTCCTTACATGATATGAATATACCTGTTGGGCATGGGTAAACATAATTGAAACTTAATCTTAATGAATTCAGATAACTTAATTGACATAGGAATATGATTAATCGGGTTACACTGGTTATTTGTATCTGACCATCAGAAGAGGCTTTTACATAATTTCGTGTTCCAGGTTAATAAATCGATATATTACACAATGGTAAGATAACCTTCATCTTTAAAAATGATATTGGAAAGATTCACAACCCTAGATAGTTTTATAAAATTGAATTTTCCTAAATCTATTTTCAAGCAATTTCATTTACTTGTTTTAAGTTTAAAGTCACCATCCAATCAAATAACCAATCCATTAGATACTCGTAAAAATTTGACTTCATAAATTAATAAAAAATGGTTTTAAGTCCTCGTGGGATCGATACTTTTATACTACTTGAACGATACGTGCGCTTGCGTTATACGTGTGTGATTACGCCGGCCAAACTACAAAATCTTGTCAACAATAAAATTATAGATCTTTGAGTCTTCTTTCATTTGGAACTAGAATCACTTCAATCTCATATCGGAGTAAAATGTTAAAGCCAACATATGAAAATTGCACAGGGTTGTAATTTCTGAATTTGTACACTATTAGAACGTCCTTTCAAGTTTTTGGCTTCCAAAATCCAAATGTCATATCCATTTTTTTTAGTTATGCATCCAATGTATTATTTGACCTACATAAGAAATAAAAATCACAATAAAAATATATAAAAACATAAATTTAATTAATATGCTAAATTAAGGGAACTAATGAAATTATAAGTGCAAAATGATTATTTTTTCTTTTAATAAATGTGTATTTTTTAGTGTTCATCACGCTTCAGGAAGATAATCCCACATGACAATGGGTAATAGTTCCAATTTTCATTTGGAACTAGAATCACTTCAATCTCATATCGGAGTAAAATGTTAAAGCCAACATATGAAAATTGCACAGGGTTGTAATTTCTGAATTTGTACACTATTAGAACGTCCTTTCAAGTTTTTGGCTTCCAAAATCCAAATGTCATATCCATTTTTTTTAGTTATGCATCCAATGTATTATTTGACCTACATAAGAAATAAAAATCACAATAAAAATATATAAAAACATAAATTAATTAATATGCTAAATTAAGGGAACTAATGAAATTATAAGTGCAAAATGATTATTTTTTCTTTTAATAAATGTGTATTTTTTAGTGTTCATCACGCTTCAGGAAGATAATCCCACATGACAATGGGTAATAGATTTGGCGACCGATGTGGCAGCACTCCGGTAAGACTGTCGTATAATGGGTTCAGGCCCCTCATCTGACCAGTCTCTTTGAGCTCTCTTCACTCTCCTGATTTACAATCCTCAACTTACTCTTCCTCGAGATTATTTCTTTCTCGGGATGAAAAATCTTCCTCAGGATTAAATCTTTCTTGGGGTGAAAAACCACCATAAAAAAACATCTTTCGGAATTCTCTTAAATTCACTAAATTGGTATTGGACATCAAAGCAGTTTTAATTATATTGGATTAATTGGACACATGATTTAATGAACCAGATAACGGTAAAAAAGCTGAGTTGGCTGAGTATCCATTGGAAAACCTTCATTAATGGGAATTCCGAGTTTTACAACATAGCTACAAGGATAGTATAGATAGCCCTAAGAGACAAAAGCATTGCAAATAAGATTTTATTTCATACATCTTGTTGATGGTGTTTTCAGGCACTACAAACATTCAGTACAGCAAGGACAAAAAGGTAAAATCCCTGATCGTTTGAAATCTTACATCCAACCCGACCACAACATGAGGAGACCGACCACTTTGGTTCGGGTGACCGAGCACTATAAGGTCGGCAGAAACATTCTCAGCATAACAGATTGACATGACCAACCTCATGAAGACCGACCAGACAACGAGCCGTGTTCAAGACAACAGCATCCCATTCTTGTGGATAAGATAAGAAAGATATCATACTCTCACAAGGAGAAGGAGTCAGAATCCAGAAGGGAATACGGAAGAAGAAGACAATACCGGATCAGGAATCCCTACAAGAGGAGAAGATTGAGTTCAAATAGGATTTCTTATGCAAATAGGAGTCTGATTTCTGTATTATTATAAATAGGAGGGTAGAGCATGTGTAAAAGACATCTGAAAATCATCACAAGAGTGAGGGAAAAAGAATCATCAAGCTCTGATTTGTAAAAACAAAGAAGAGTCCCGAGAAGTGTGTTTAGTAATAAAAAGTATCACCCTGTTCTTGTTCGTGGACGTAGGTCGGATCCCAAAATCCACCGAACCACGTTAAATATCCTTGCCCATTGGTGTGTTTTTCTGTCTTTTGCTAAATTTGCCTTTGGTCCCCCATAAACCAAACAAATTCACCGTTGAAGGAGGATTCCCTCGGAGGTGATATTCCCGTATTGCCCCGAGACCAAAATCCGCCGTCAACAGTTGGCGCCGTCTGTGGGGAAACTTCACAAAAAGCAGTTCACGTGATAAGACAAATGGCGGAGGGCGGAAATCACCAACCAGGAGGTCCGGCAATGGACTGGATGAAAAAGATGGAAGATAGCATGAGGTCTATGATGGATCGACTAGAAAGAATGGAAGGAGCAAACAACGAGAAAACTGAAACCGGGACCGGACAGAGGAGGAAAGAGAGGGAAAGAGGGAAAAGAGTAGTAGATGTAAGCGAAAACGAGGGACCCAGAAAGAGAGGCCCCTATGGGATAAGATCTGAAGTGGTAGGAAGAGAGCCACGATCAGAAGACACATGGGAAGAAGAAGAGGAGGAACAATCACCCGACCCCTCCTCCGACAGATTTTACAGCTCCGAGAGGGAAGATAGAAAGTACAACGAAGACGTACAGGAGACCCCCGGGCTTAAAGAACGCCACGCCCGGAGCGACAGGCGAACAGAAGGACACAGAAGGCGACACGGGGGCACAACCCGTGAAATAAAGTCTTGGTTGAGAAAAGAGATGACCAGATGGGGAGAAGGCCTCAAGACCGGCGCGGGAGACACCCGAGGCGAGGAATAGGGGTCTCCCCTTACGGAAGAGATAAGGTCAGCACAGTTCCCGAAGCGATTTAACATGCCGACCATGGCACCATACAAGGGCCACTCCGACCCAAAATCCCACATCAAAAACTTTGTCCTCCTGATGGAAGTACAGGGAGTAACGGGCGACGCCATATGCAAAGTATTTCCCTTAACTTTAGGTGGGCCTGCCATCCTATGGTATAGAAGTCTGGCCCCGAGGAGCATTCAGAGCTTCTCCCAACTTAAGAAGTCGTTTATCCGGCATTTCAAATGAGCCTGCACCCCTAAAAAAACAATAGGAGAACTAAGGCTCATGAAACAAGGAGACGACGAAACACTGAAAAGCTTCATTGAAAGGTATCACAACACTGTACTCGAGGTCGGAGGGTACGAATCCCAAGAAGCCCTGGAAAGTCTGAAAGGGGCCCTAAGGGTCGGGAAACTGTGGACCCACCTGAGGATCCATGAGACACCAGACTACGCTACCGCACTGGAGGTAGCCAGGAAGTACGTCCTACTAGAAAGCGAGGAAAAAGTATCCCGAGAGGGACAACCGCCAGAGAAAGGGTAACAAGGAGAGAAGACCATCGGCAACCGGAAAGAGAATTCCGGAAGTTCAATCCAAGACCCAAAGAGTTCAAACCAATGGCACAAAAGGATCAAGGCAAAGGGCCCGCAACTCAAGTAAACCATGTGGTCCGAGAGGAAGCGTATATTCCCCTAAGCAAGCCGCCAGGGGAAATCATCATGGAGATACGGGAGAAAGGCCTCTTAATAGAGCCCGACCTCAGGAGGTTTCCCCCAGACAGAAAAAACAAAAGATCCTACTGCCTGCACCACAATCTAAAAGGGCACACAGCCGATGAATGCAAGGACCTGCGGGAACAAATGGAGGACCTGGCCCGGAACGGGTACCTGAACAATTACATCGACCACGAGATCATGGCCGTCAGACAAAGGGCAAGGAACCGAGAGGTGAACGTCATCGCAGGAGGGGCAACGCTGGCCGGGGACTCTAACCGGTCGAGAAAGAATTACAGCCGAGCACGGGGGACAGAGGTGCTGAAAACAGAAAAAATCCCAAACCCACGAAGAAATCGGTCGACACCCATTATGTTCACCGATGAAGACGCTCAGGGGGTAAGTTTCCCCCATGACGACGCACTAATAATCAAAGCAACAATCGGCGGCACATAAGTGGACAGAATCTTGGTGGATCCCGGGAGCGCGGTAGACATAATTTCCAAAGAAACTTTGGAAAGCCTGGGGGTAGAGTACACAGCTCTAACCAAGGACAGCACCCCCCTGTACGGTTTCGGGGGTTCAACGGTCGTCCCGCTGGGAAGAATTCAACTAGCAATGACGATCGGAGCCGCCCCCAAAACCCGAACAATCATGATAAACTTCACTGTAGTAGACTGCATAAGCAGTTATCAAGTCATTGTCGGCCGCCCCTTCATGATGAAAACCAAGGCCGCAATGTCCTGTTATTACTTGAAATTGAAGTTCCCCACACGGGAAGGGATCGGGATCATATGCGGAAGCCAGAAGATAGCCCGCAGATGTTTTGCCACTTTCTCGCGAGAGACCCTTTGCGTGGAAAGAGGCACCAAGAAGAGACAGAGAGACGAGGACGACAAGAACACGAGGAAAGACCCTGCTCCCCGGCCCTATAAAGCTGCACGGCTCGGGGCAGCCGAAGAATTAGAAGAAGTAAAACTATTCGGGCCAAAGAAAAGCATAAGAATAGGGGGAAGTCTAGACGAGGCCCTAAGAAAAGACTTGTTGGAATGTCTACAAGAGTACCCCGACGTTTTTGCATGGGGACACGATGACATGCCCGGAATCGACCCAAAATTCGTAAGTCATCGCTTAGCAGTGACCCATTACACAAACCAGTAAAACAGAAGAGGAGAATATTCAACCAGGAGCGGTGCAGAGCAATAGCAACCGAGGTGGAAAAATTGCTGAAAGCCGGTTTCATCCGGGAAGTAAAATACCCAGAATGGGTGTCCAACGTAGTATTGGTGAAAAAATCTAACGGAAAGTGGAGAATGTGCGTAGATTTCACCGACCTCAACAAAGCATGTCCAAAAGACAGCTTTCCCCTCCCAAATATAGACCAACTGGTAGACACAACAGCCTGCCAAGGGCTGCTAAGCTTCATGGACGCTTTCTCGGGATACAATCAAGTCAATATGCACCCTGCGGACGAGGAGAAGACCACCTTTTATCACTGACCAAGGGCTGTACTGTTATAAAGTAATGCCTTTCGGATTGAAGAATGCAGGGGCGACTTTTCAGAGACTGGTGAACAAAATCTTCAAACCGCTCATCGGCACAACCATGCTGGTATATGTCGATGACATGATAACAATGTCCGGAGAACCAAGGGACCATGTGGCCGACCTGAAGAAAACTTTTGAACTCCTGAGGAAACACAGTTTAAAGCTCAATCCAGAGAAGTGTGCATTCGGGGTAGCCTCAGGAAAATTTCTGGGCTACATGGTGAGTTCACGAGGTATTGAAGTAAACCCACAAAAGATACAAGCCGTGCTAGACCTGAAATCGCCCCGGACAGTTAAGGAAGTACAAAGCCTTACAGGAAGGAATCGCCGCACTCAACAGGTTCATCTCGCGTGCAACCGATAAGTGCCATCCTTTCTTCAAAGTCATCAAAAAAGCTCAAAAAGGGGTCAACTGGACACCTGAGTGCGAAGAAGCCTTCCAGCACCTAAAACAATACCTGGCACAGCCCCTCTCCTAGCCAAACCCCTCCCAGGGGAGACACTGTATCTATACCTGGCCGTCTCAAAGCACGCAGTAAGGTCGGCACTGGTACAAGAGACCGACCATGTCCAGAAACCGGTTTACTATGTCAGTAAAGCCCTGCTGGACGCAGAAACTCGATACCCCACGCACGAACTCATTGCCCTATCCCTGGTTACTGCGGCACGGAAGTTACGACCCTACTTTCAGGCTCATCCTATCAAGGTATACACGGATTATCCCCTGAGACAAATCTTGCAAAAACCAGAGGCCTCAGGGAGACTAATGAAGTGGTCAGTAGAAATAAGCGAGCACGACATCTCCTACCTCCCAAGAACAGCAAAAAGGGGGCAGGCCTTAGCGGACTTCATAGCAGAGCTCACGGAACCACAGGTCCTGGCCGTGGAAGAAGACAGGTGGGAAATGTCTGTAGACGGATCCGCAAGTTCGCACGGCTACGGAGCAGGGGTAGCACTAAAAAGTGAAAAGGGAGAAGAAATACTGCTCGCCCTCAAATTCGCCTTCAAAACTACAAACAACGAAGCAGAGTACGAGGCAATACTGGCCGGACTAAGGCTATATACAGTAGTAGGGGTCCACAACGCAGTGATCAAGAGTGATTCTCAACTAGCAATACAACAGCTGAAATGGGACTTTCAAGCCAGAGAACCAGCCATGGTAGCTTACCTAGCCGAAGTGAACAAATGGGTGGAGAAAGTGGGAAACGTACTCTTCGAACAGGTCGGACGAGAAGACAACTGCGAAGCAGATTCCCTAGCCCGACTCGCCTCTTCAATGAGGACAGAAAACCTCAGGGTAATCCCTCTTATATACCTCCGAGAAAGAAGCATAGGGGAGACAGAGGTAGATGTGCTAGAAGAAGAAGGCAAAGATTCATGGATGCAGCCGATCAGGAGAATCTGGAAACAGGAGAAACCCCTAAAGATAAAAAGGAGGCCAGGAAGCTGAAGTTCAAGAGCCCAAGTTTTCCCTGATTGAAGGAGTACTCTACCGGAGAGGATACACCGTACCCCTCCTAAGATGCTTAGCACCAGAAGAAGCAGACTACGTGCTCAGGGAGATTCACGCAGGCATCTGCGGAAGCCACGCCGGGGCAAGATCAATCGCCTTCAAAGCCTTGAGGCAAAGGTTTTACTGGCCAACCATGCACCAGGATGGCGTGAGGATAGCACGAAAATGCAAAGGTTGCCAGAAAAATGCCAACCTCTACCATCAGCCGGCAGAGCAGCTGACCACCATATCCAGCCCCTGGCCCTTCGCACAGTGAGGGCTAGACATCATAGGGCCGATGCCGAAAGGACGAGGTCAGGCAAAATATGCAATCGTGGCCATAGACTACTTTACCAAATGGGTAGAGGCAGAGCCATTGTCCACCATCTCGAAAAAGAAGGCCACAGAGCTCCTGAAAAGAAATATAATCTGTCGGTTCGGAATCCCCCAAGCAATCATCACCGACAACGGAAAGCAATTCGACAGCAGGGGATTCAGGAAACTTTGTGAAGACCTCCAGATAACTTTGAAATTCGCCTCGCCAGCCCATCCCAAGTCAAACGGGCAGGTTGAAGCCACCAATAAAACCATCAAGTCAAACCTAAAAGCTCGACTGGGATCAAGCAAAAGCCTATGGGTCGAGGAGCTACCGGAAGTACTGTGGGCACACCGGACGACCTTCAAGGATTCAACAGGAGAAACACCTTCTCCCTATCATACGGATGCGAGGCCGTCATCCCAGCAGAGATCGGAATATCAACCCACAGGGTCCGCCACTTTGAGAACGAGCGGAACGAAGAACTTATCAAAAACCACCTCGACCTGATCGAAGAAAGAAGAGAACAGTCAGCAGTAAGAGCAGCAATCTACCAACAGAGAATGGCCCGCTTCTACAATAGGAGAGTTCGGACCCGCTCCTTTCTAACAGGCGATCTAGTGCTAAGAAAAGTGACTCTGAACAAGCGACGACCAGAAGAAGGGTCGTTAGGTACCAAGTGGGAAGGACCCTACAAAATCACCGAGGTAGTAAGACCAGGGGCCTACATCCTAGAACATCTGGACGGCACGAGGTTGAAGAAACCATGGAACGCCGAAATGTTAAGAAAGTACTTCCCGTAAAAATCAACTTTCCTTTCTTCTATTTTCTTTTTTGCAGAAACCGGGCAAAACAACGAATCGGAACAACTATTGTAAAGAGGGCAGCACGCCCCCAAGCATGAATAAAAATTCCTTTTCTGGCAAAATCCTTTGAAAGCAAAAACAACCACCACCGGGACTATCCAAAAAACTTCGGCTCGGGGCTGGATTTCGTTCCGCCGAGGCCACTGAGATAAACAGACTCGGGGTCGGGCGATGTCCCACCGAGTCTGCCTTTGGACTGGGGACGTAACATTCCCCCAGGACCAAGAGATTCTTACAGCTCGGGGTCGGGCGATGTCCCACCGAGTCTGTCTTTGGACTGGGGACGTAACATTCCCCCAGGACCAAGTGATTCTTACAGCTCGGGGGCGGGCGATGTCCCACCGAGTCTGTCTTTGGACTGGGGACGTAACATTCCCCCAGGACCAAGTGATTCTTACAGCTCGGGGTCGGGCGATGTCCCACCGAGTCTGTCTTTGGACTGGGGACGTAACATTCCCCCAGGACCAAGTGATTCTTACAGCTCGGGGTCGGGCGATGTCACACCGAGTCTGTCTTTGGACTGGGGACGTAACATTCCCCCAGGACCAAGTGATTTTTACTGCTCGGGGTCGGGCGATGTCCCACCGAGTCTGCCTTTGGACTGGGGACGTAACATTCCCCCAGGACCAAGTGATTCTTACAACTCGGGGTCGGGTTACGTCCCACCGAGTCAGCTTCTTTGGTTTGGGGAGGTAACATTCCCCCAGAACCCAAGTCTTTCACTCAACTCGGGGTCGGGTTACGTCCCACCGAGTCAGTTTCTTTGGTTTGGGGAGGTAACATTCCCCCAGAACCCAAGTCTTTCGCTCAGCTCGGGGTCGAGGTACGTCCCACCAAGTCAGCTCTCTGGACTGGGGACATAACATTCCTCCGGGTCCAAGTGCCTCACTCTGCTCGGGGTCAAATTAGACCCCTCCGGCTCATGCTGACCCCTGATGAGCCTTAAAATTGTTAGGATAACGAGAAGCATAAAAAAAAAAAAAAAAAAAGAAATAAATATACATAAATATACATGTGTGTATAAAATTGTAACGTTATTACAAAAAGTTAAAGTGTACATAGGGCCCCAGTAGGGTTACCCTTTTCATTCAGCCCGCACAGGGGCAGGAATTTCTTCCTCAGATGGTTCAGGTGGCGGGAGAAGCGGCTCGGCATCGGGAGGAGGGACTATGGCTTCAACCTCGACGGCATGATAGACCTCTACTTCAGGGACGGGAGGAAGGATCTCAGGGCAGTCCTCGCCGGCGGCCGGAACCTCAGGACGTTCTTCGTAAGAAGCCTCGGAAGCCGGAACAACCGAAATAGGGGCGGGATCCATCGCCTCCTCAGGTGGGGAAGGGAGCCACTTCCGAAACTCCTCCTCGGAGATATCCCCCTTGCAATAGCTGATGGCCGCACGAATGGGGTCCATGTTCAGACTTGGCAGCACCATCGGAATTAAATCAGCACAATCACCAACTCCCTCAAGGCGGATAGCCTCCTTCTCGGCCTCAAGCTCACTCTCCCTCTTCTCAAGCTCGATCTCTCTCTCCTCGAGATCGATCTCTCTCTCCTCAAGCTCGGTCTTTTTCCTCTCAAGACTATCTCGGCCCGTGCAACCTCCTCGTCTCGGTTCTTCAACTTGGCCTCAGCACTTGCTACCTTCCCCTTCAGAACGCCAATCTCAGATTGGGCAACCTTCAGGTCCTCCCTGGCATTATCAGCAAGCTTTCTTTCCAGCGCAGCGGCAGCCTTGAGAGCCTTGTTCGCTTTGAAATTCTCAACAGCGGTCGCCTCATGATTCTTAATCACCTCCTCCCGGTCAGCCAGTTTTGCTTCCACTTCGGAGAGACGATTTTGAAGCCTCTGAGCCTGACCACCCTCGGACAACAGAGTCAGAAGAAGACTCTTATTCTTGGCCATGAGGTAGTTGGCCTGCACACAAAAAAAAGGGGGAAATGAGTCAAGACATAAAACAAAAAGGACCAAAACCCAAAAACCGAGAAGGAAAGCGAAAATACCTTCGCCATCTGAGAACTCATCTCAGTCACAACACCTTCGGGAGATACATCCTCATACCTCGAAACCTCCCCCGGGGGAATCACCTCGGCCAATTCATTGAAAGCCGGCACTAAGTGTGAAGTAACCTCCCGGATGCTTTCTCCCAAGTCATCCACCCCGAGGACCACAGGGCCCTTCCGTTTTTTGGAGGAGCCTTCAGAGGACTTCCTCCCCCTACGGACGTCCTTCCTCTTAACTGGAGCAGCTTCCTCCTCTTCTTCCTCTTGAGCCAACTCGGTCTCCTCGGCCCCAAGCTGACGCCTCCTCTTCCTAAGGGGTTTCGGTGGACTGACAAGGCGAGCAGATCCTGATGATTGCACGCCAGAAGAGGAAGATTTCCCCCGAGCACCCGTTTGAACTTGTCCTGGAGACACCTTCTCAACAAGATCATGCTGCGCCCGAGAAGTTCCAACCTCAGCTTGACCGGTTTTCTTCATGGTACCGGCCAACTTCTCAAGAAACTTTGGCCTTTTCGACATGCCTACAAAAAGCAAAAGCAAAAAGAGAAATCAGGACCGGAGCATATAAACAGAAGAAAAAAAAAAAAAACGGAAGAGAGACATCAAAATAAACAAACAAGGAAGACAGAACAAACAGCAGACATCTACCTATCCGACCCGAGACATCCGTGGGGACAGCCCGAATAAGGCCAGACTCAACAAAAACCGCGTCATTTACCAGCTCCCTCCAGTGGGCGGCATACCGACGAGCCCAATATACTCGCCGCCGGACCCGGCGGGAAACTTTGGGAGCATCCCTCCAACAGGCTAAAAAGAATATAAGGAGAATGGTAAGAACCCAAACAAAAAAAAAGGGGGAAGAAATAAGCTAAAGGACGATCTCCTAACCTCCCGCCCTGAAGATATCCGGTACTAAGGTCTCCCCTTCATCCGACCTCAAGGTCCGCCCCCAATCCCCAGTGGCCCAGAACCAGAGATCTTTGAAGTTCTTATTGGAGTCAGGGAGTTTCTTAACGACATTTGACGAGCTGTCATAAGCTGAAAGGTAATACCATCCATGGTACGACCTGGGATTGGCCTTCAACCGATATAGCCTCTTCACCTCTTCAAAGGAAGGTTCGCCAAGTCTTGCCCGATGCCAAGCTACATACAACCCGGCCAGAATCGTCCAACTGTTTAGACTCAGCTGACAGGGGGCGATCTCCATCTCGGCCAATATCCAAGCGAAATAAGGTTGAATCGGCAGTCTTAGCCCACACTCAAAGAAAGCAGGAAGAAGCGCCACCGAACCCTCATCAGGTTGACTAGCACGATCCATCGGCCCAGGAACTTCAAGGGCTATATCTATTGGGATGGCGTATCGCTGCCGCAACAGCGCTAGATCATCCTCAGTCATTTTAGAGGGGCGGTTCATATCCAAAGCCGACGACCCAAGTTCACCAGGCTCTGGGTCCTTCCGAGGAACCCTCTGATGGTAGGAGTCCTGTTCGATCTCAGAAGGAGTAGGGGTTGTGTCAAGGTCTTCTACACTAGGTGCCCCCGAGCTCGAGGAGAGCTCTTCAACCGGGGGAGCTAAGGGATTGGCAGGATTTTCTGGGGAAGAATCGCTGTCAGACATCCCTGACACCCAGAAAAACAAAGAAGGAAGGGAAGTCAGTCTATGGCTACAAGAAACTACTCACGTTTTCCATGTTAACTAAACAAGTGGTCTCTAAAGCACCCTAAAGCAGAACCCAGCAAACCATAAATCTCTCCCTAGCAAAAACAGATTCACAACATACGAAAGAGGAGAGATCGTTCGGAGGACTTACTTGTTCTTCTCGGAAGAAGCAGGAGATTGTACAGTACGGTTATGCCCGTTCCTTATGTGCGCAACAAAGAAAAAGAAGAAAAGTCCGCGGTTGGAATCTGAAGTCGAAGCAAACCACAGAAGAGTTTTCAGAAAGAATGAAGGATCGCCGAAAAAGATGGAACAGTGAAAGCCTCGTTTTCTTATAGCCATGACTGGGACACTCACCACCATCGGTTTTGGCGGGAACCCGTCGGATATTCGACAAGTGTCGAACTTAGAAGAAACCCTAAAGTTGATTTGATGGGCATTTAAGCGGACGTGACTGTTGCGTGTCTCGAGACAAGGCGCTGGAAAAGAGACAACAAAGCGTGTCTCGACCTCAGATCAACCTCCAAAACAGAGCAAAACTATTATATAGTTCCCGGCACCAACTAGCACACTCGTTGGAACCGAGAACTAGGGGACAGATGTTGATGGTGTTTTCAGGCACTACAAACATTTAAGACAGTACAGCAATGACAAAAAGGTAAAATCCCTGATCGTTTGAAATCTTACATCCGACCCGACCACAATATGAGGAGACCGACCACTTTGGTTCGGGTGACCGAGCACTATAAGGTCGGCAGAAACATTCTCAGCATAACAGATTGACATGACCGACCTCATGAAGACCGACCAGACAACGAGCCGTGTTCAAGACAACAGCATCCCATTCTTGTGGATAAGATAAGAAATATATCCTACTCTCACAAGGAGAATGAGTCAGAATCCAGAAGGGAATACGGAAGAAGAAGACAATACCGGATCAGGAATCCCTACAAGAGGAGAAGATTGAGTTCAAATAGGATTTCTTATGCAAATAGGAGTCTGATTTCTGTATTATTATATATAGGAGGGTAGAGCATGTGTAAAAGACATCTGAAAATCATCACAAGAGTGAGGGAAAAAGAATCATCAAGCTCTGATTTGTAAAAACAAAGAAGAGTCCCGAGAAGTGTGTTTAGTAATAAAAAGTACCACCCTGTTCTTGTCCGTGGACGTAGGTCGGATCCCAAAATCCACCGAACCACGTTAAATATCCTTGCCCATTGGTGTGTTTTTCTGTCTTTTGCTAAATTTGCCTTTGGTCCCCCATAAACCAAACAAATTCACCGTTGAAGGAGGATTCCCTCGGAGGTGATATTCCCGTATTGCCCCGAGACCAAAATCCGCCGTAAACACATCTGAAGCAGAATTTCAACACTGAACTCCAACTTAATGAAAGCCAAAACATGGTTTATAATTAAAGAGCAATAGCATAAAGAAAATAACTTTCTGTTTATATTAGAAAGTTTGAGCATCATTTTTTCTTGTAGAACTCTACACAGCTACTGTATGCACACCATGTTCCTTCACAACCAGAGAATCCGGACTTGACTGCTAATTCCTCAAAATCCTTGAGGGTCCTCTCTTTTCCTCATGTGCATAGTGTCAACATCCAAAGGTCATCCTCAAGAACAACGTGTGATGAAACAATGTTCTCAGGAGTAACAGGAAGTATCGCGTCAAGGATTATCAATTTCCCATTGTTTGGGAGAGCTTCCCAACAATTCTTTAGAAGTTTCAAGCAATGCTCGTCACTCCAATTATGGAGTACCCCCTGCAAGTTTCATTTTAAATGTATCAGTACATCAACACAACATGTGGCAAAAAAAAAAAGAAAAGAAAAAAACAACCAAGATGTCTGCTGCAAGTTTCACTATATATGGTCCCTCCGCTCCAACAACTAACTAATTTATTCAAATAACTTACTTTCATGAAAATTGCATCCCCTTTCGGAACACTCACAAACATATCTCCCCCAACATGCTCTACACCTTACACAACAAATGCTTAAATTGATCCTAATATCATTTGCAATTAAATTTGATTATAATCAATGGAATACTGGGAATTTTGTTCTATTTGCATTGTAAATCTAGCAATAATAATCCGGTGAGCAAATTAAGTACCTGAATAGGGAAGTGCATCAGCTATAACATGAGGCAAATCAAAATTAATGCCCTTAATGTGAGGATACTTAGAAGTTATCATATTAAGATTAACACCAATTCCACCACCCACATCTACCAATACTTTGAGGCCTTCAAATCCTTTGTAAACATCAAGAACCTTCTTCATTACCATTGTACAAAGGTTCGACACTATCTGATTGAATAATCTGTTGAACTTTTGATCTGTTTCTGAGTATTCATATAATGACATTCCATGTGCCCTGTCGAAAGGGATCTCACCTTCTAGTACAACATCATTTAAGTGATACCTGTGAACAATGATCCAAAATATTTTGCCTAATAATTAGTCCAGCTCCGATAAATCAAATTGAATCAGGATCCAGTCTCAACGCTGGTAGGATCCAAATGGGGCTCATATTAGATAAATTCAGAAAATTTATTTATTGTTCATTACAAATTCAGTTCAAAATTAAACACTGATGCATTAGAATTAAAAAGAAGAAAAGAAGAAATACCAGCTCTTCATTAAGACATTATCGTAGTGCCAGAAGAACGAAGGGCCAATTGATCCTCTCTCTTCATTCTCAACAAGGAACTTGCAAATGGGTCCTGCACTGTAGAGTCTCTCAACCTGTCCATTATCTCCGGTCCGAACCGAGCACTTGAGGACGTCATAGCTGGCCAAGAGACGAAGCATCCGGTCGAGCACGACCGGGGCCTCAGGGTTCTTGATGGGGAGCCTACCGCGTTGGCTAGCTTTATGGCTTGCTTCCCCAACTCTTGGTCTTGCTCTTCTAACATGATGTTTCTGGTTGAATTTTTTCCCCTCAATTTGTGACAATGGTTACACAATAATTGGCATGTTATGTAGTGTCTGCATTACCAATGTTTCCGACAAAGTTTGTGTAGAATTCAAAATCTGACTTTCAGATTTTGGATTTGAATAGTTAATTTTTTATAAGAATCTGAGATAATAGAGAATTTTATTTGTGCCGCTTAAATTCAGAATAAATATTTTAAAACGATAAGATTTCCAACCATTCCAAAAAAATGATTCCAACAAAAAATAATATAAATATCAAGTTCAAAATGATATATAACAAAAGCAGTTCATGCACTCATTATTTTTAATTTTGATAATTTTTATTAATTATGAAGAAAAATGCTACAATTACATTCAATCTCACAAACAAAAACTACACCCCTCTAACTGTAGCTACAGTGATTACTGTAGCAATCACTGTAGCTACAGTGAGAGGGGTGTAATTTTTGTTAGTGAGATTGTATGTGTGTATATCATTGCTCAATTATGAATCAGTTACTTTACTATTCATGCAATCGATATTGGTTGTGAGTTGTCCCACCCGTGACTGGATATGAATCTTATCAAATTGTTGTCAGAGCTAGAATGATGATTGCTATGTGCTATGCATGAGAAGGGAGGAATCATGAATGCACACGTGACTAAGCTCCGGTAAAGAAACGTCAACACATCATTTTCCATAAAGGTTAGTGAATAAAAAATTTATTCAGTCCTAAAATTTAATATAAGGTTTAAATGAAATTATTTATTGAAATAAAAGATGTATTATTTATTTATTAATTAGTTTGATTTAAATCGTATATTATAAATTGTCTAGTTTACTCTTAATTACTTATGTGATTTAAAGTTTAATGTATGAGTGTAATACACGAAATGATTTAAGCCTGAAATTAATAATATAATATAGTCCATAGAGAGCAAATAAATCGGGTACTTTATTTGCGGTTTATATATAGCTGCAGTCTATTCTATAAATATATAGCAAACTTGATTCGGGATTGTCATGTGGTGACATGAAAATGAATACCTTATATGATGTGATCATATAGGACTGGACCCAGATAGAAATGAATTTCTTATAATATCTGTTAGATAAAAAAATTTGTTTCAATCTACTAGATGATTATATATAGATTGATCAAAATTATGAGTGTACTACGAACTTCTGCATTACTACGAACTCCTGCATGACAGACTATGCCCTTTGATTTACAAAGGTGAGCTTGGTGTAGAAATCCCAACTAATACTACGTACTTTAAGAACACGGTTTGGTGTGCAGCTAGAGACGTCTTACATAGATATGAAGTTCACTTCTTCTTGAGAGAAGTATATGAGTATCTTCCTTAATGTTGATTCGGTAATATAACGATTAGAGTGCTCGAGTCTTTCTATTATAATTAGAGTTAGGTCAAAATATATGTTATACCTCTCTAATTATTTTTAGCTTTGGTATCATTGATTCTGTAATGAATGATTTATTCATAACTATTATGAATATTAATATTTCTATTACGAATAGAAAGATTATTATTCATTATAGAATCAATGTTAAAAAAGTAAAAATAATTAGAGAGGTATAACATATATTTTGACTTGGCTTTAATTATGATATATTCGTGAAGGGTCAATATGTATTTAATAACTATATCGATGAACACCGACGTAGTTTGGCTTATTTTATATATATCAACAACGATGAGTGTGTAACTTTAGATTTTTAGTGGAATAACCTAAGATAATAATTCAGAATATTTAATTAAAGTGTTTTAGTTAATTTTCCGGGATTCTTGGAGCTCGGAATTGTAGATCTATTTGGTCCTCATGCTAGCTTGATATACTGTAACAAATTTAATATAATTGGATAGTCTAATTTTTAACTCCCTTTCTTTGGTATTATTAATTTGATTACAAAATATATGTCACACATGAAACTTTATATTAATTTTAATATAAAGTTTTTACATGACAAATGATTCTGATATAATCATTTATTGTTTATTAAAATTTTGTTATTATTAAATTATTTTGTAATTTAATATAATTTTAGAAATTGATAAATATTGAAATATGATGTCAAATCTTTTTATTTACAAAGTAGGAAGTTACATTATAAATAATGGTAATTTTTAAATGTCTTAATGAATACATTTAACAAAATTTATTTTTTTATTAAAATTGGCCATCATGACCGAATTTGGTATAAAAAGGGGAATGGTTTCTTTTGTGCTTTGATTATAAATTAAACCCTCGGTATAAAAATGAAAATATTTTACTTTTTATACTTACTCTCTAATTGCAACCCTAGCCACCTTGTCTTTTTTTTTTTCCTCTCAAAAGTTGAAGAATAAAAAGAGATAACAAATTTAGTGTGACAAATTCCTAACTCTAAATTATTTAGAGGTTGTTTTTGTGAGTCAAGTCTGCTCTCATTTTTTTGGTTACGGAGTAAAAGCACGAAAGACTTATTAGAAATCAAAACGAATATATTTCTTCCTCTTCTACATTCTAACGGCAGTAAGGAAGAAAATCTGCTCACTGCCACCTCTTGCATCACATTTATGGGGAGAATTTTATGTTGGGTTTTTAGTGTAATTTTTAGAACTTTAGGGACTGAAATAAGGGTGTTCTTTGGGCAGGTTTTGGTGAAAAAAAAAATTTGATTTGAACAGTTGCCTATATTGCGCCAAAACAGTGAGGGTTTTTGGTGTGTACAGAGAGTTATTTTGGCGTTGTAACTCGTTGCTTTATTAGGGCTATTTCAGGGGCTGTTTTGAGTGTTTAAAATTATCAAAATAACACAAATCAGTGGATGTTCATATTCGGCTCAAGAGAAGGAAGAACAACAATTGTTTTTAAAGTCGATCCCGGTGCATAAGGCTATTTCGCTGCGCGAGGAATCAATTCCTATAGAATTCATATACGTCTTAATCTTGGTGCCTAGTTCAATTAACCTACGAGTTTTGTTCTCACACCATTCGAACATATTTTTATCAACATACTAACCTTATTCACATTCTCTTTGTAGCCTAATTAATGGTGATTTGTCAAGCGAAAGATAGTTTTCCTTCATCCATCAAGTCTCTCATGGTTGCTTTTGTTGGGGTAAGCGCAGCGGAAGCCCGCGGCGGAAGGCGAAAATAGTTTTTAAACATATTAAAATTTTTCGAGCGAATTAATAAATATCAAATATTTTCTAATTCACCCAAATAAGTTTAAATATATTATTTACTAACATTTAATAACATAATATATTTCGAAACACGAAAAATTATTTTACGAAAATATTTTTCGACAAATACTACACGTAATGGGCAAACGGTCAAATTGGTTGACCAACTGCCGAGCCGGGTCAACCCGATCACTTGGGCAGCGTTCGGTCAGTCCTTGGGCTGCCCGAACAGTGCCCAGTTCGCTGGTTTCACAGCCGGCACGCGGTGAGCCTGTTTTGACGTAAATTTCGCCTTTTTTTCAAGTTTTCGCCCTGAAATAATTTCCAGAATTTATCCACCACCCAATACACATCCAATATCATCCAAATAACATATTTTTACATGAAAAATATTCTATTTTAGGCACTGAAATTAGATCTGATCCAGAAATAATTTTCTCCAATTTTCATGCCATAATTCAATTTATTCACCAAATTAATCCAATTAATTTACACCAAATTTAATCACCACAACATAAAGCCTCAAGAATACTTTTAGGCAATATTAGAGTGGTAACATCACTCTAGAATGACAATTTTAATTTTTGAGATTAATTCACTAATTAATCTATTTACACATGCCAAGTAAAGAAACTTATTCAGGTTAAAACATCCAACACCATGTTTTGTGCTCTAAATACATATCCAAGATACATATTCAATTTACAACATGCAACATACATATCTCATACATATTATACAAAACTTGAGAAAAAATAGAAATTAGGAACTTAGTATTACCTTAATATTAAGTCAAATTTCTTCAATTTTTCTTCTCTTTGGTGTTAGTGCTTTGTTTTAACCCTAATCTATTTCTTTTCTTTTGTTTCTCAACCCATGAGAATGGCTAAAATCTTGCAAAATGAAAACAATTTTCAATTATATATTTTTCTTGCCATTTTCGAAATTTGCAAGAATTTTCAACAAAAATAACAATTAAATTTTGTTAAAATTTTGCCACCTCATTGATCTTATCCAAAATCAATTAATTATTTTTATATTTTTTTAATTAAAAACATTTGTCAAAAATACATGGTTTAACAAATCAAAATTTACCATTTAAATAAGAATATTCTAATAATATTATTATCCAAATAAATAAATTAATTAACTATTTAATTTATTTATTTATCTAATTAACAAAAAGACAAAATAAATACAAGGAAAAAATTTCCAAGGATATTCTTTCATTTTATCATTATTAATAATTAATTAATTAATAATAATAACAAAACAAGTGTAAAAAACCAAAAGGTTAATAATGTGTATCTAATCTAAATTATGTATCATATACAAATATACATTATTTAATACGCATGTGTATATTTTGAATAATCTGAATTATCCATAATTAATTGCTCAAGTGCTCAACGAGTACACTTTATATTGTGACACTCTCTGAAGGGGTTTTGAGGCGGAAATCTGGTAACGCAGCGGAAGAGTGGAAAATCAAAATATTCCGATTTCAAAACTTTTTCTCGGATAAATTAAATAAATTTATTTATTTAATTGCCCAATTATTAAATTATGAAATAAAACACATTAAATCAAATTTATGTGAATTTATCGAATTGCCCATAAACCAAGCATTTTTGTTTATTTTAATCCGAAATTGTTCGAAATGATTTTGGATGATTCTAAATCATTAAAAATATGAATTTAACATGTCCTACAAATTGAAATTCAAATTGCAACCAAAATTCCCAAAATTTTAGCTTAAAGCCGAGAGCCCCTTAATGTCCAATAATGTGCATTTTGCATTTTCCATATTCAAAACACATCCAAATGAAATCCAATCAACATAGGATTTTATGTGTATCATGTACACATCCAAATACACAACATAAATGAAAACCCCCAAATTTGGATGTGGTCTCAAACCCTAATTTTTCAATTTCTTCAAATTGGACAAATTAGACCAAATTTGTTAAATCCAATACTTCAATCATGTTTCTTCCATTACAATCAAGCCTCGCCACAATGAAACAACTATAGAATAAATCTATGTCATTTAAGAGTAGGTCAATAACTCTAGATTAGCAACAAGTTTCTCAAACTATCAAAAACATGCTTATTAACATATTACAAGCATCCTTTGAATTTTATACATGCTCAACACATTTCAAATCTTCCATCCTCCAAAAATACAAAGAATAAAGAATAGAAAAACAAAAAAAACCCATAGCATGAAGCCTAGAACTTAAGGAATATTTTCCTCTCTAATAGCAAGTTAGAAAAACTTACTAAAATCCAAGCTTTTCCTTGTTTTCTTTTTCTTTTTCTTTCTTCAAGCAACAAAATATTTGAAGAGCAATAAATATTTTGTTCTCTTGTGGGTTGTAGAAGTAATATCCTTTGGTTTCCCTAGGATAAACTACAAATAGGCACTTATCCGATTTGGATTCTAGTTTGGTACCATCCAAATATTTAACGTATGTCCAGCATCCCCAAATCTTCAGGAAAGAGAAACCCAGTTTCTTTCCTGTCCATATTTCATATGGAGTCTGTCCAACAGACTTTGACGGAACCTTATTCAAAAAAAGTATTGCAGTGTTCAATGCGTATCCCCAGAAGGAAATTGGTAGCTCAGTGCGACTTATCATTGACCTTACCATGTCCAACAAAATTCGGTTTCTCCGTTCGGACACACCGTTCAATTGAGGTGTTCCGAGAGGAGTCCACTAAGAAAGAATACCATATTCTTTCAAGTAATCTTGAAACTCATTGCTTAAGTATTCTCCACCACGGTCCGACCGCAATGTTTTAATACTTTTGCCGGTCTGTTTTTCTACTTCTTGTCGAAACTGTTTGAATTTCTCAAAAGTTTCCGACTTGTGTCTCATAAGATACACTTAACCATAACGCGATGCATCATCCGTAAAGGTTACAAAGTATTCATATCCACATCTAGGTCAATCTCTCCTAAAGCCAGTCTCCTGCTAATCTGCAGATCCTACACATTAGTACATATGTGAGTACCACATCCAGAATAAAAAATCCAATTTTTAAAACCAGTAGTGGACATGTTTATTTCAATAACAAACATACCTGAAGTCGGAGCCTTGCCCTCATTCGCTTCCTTCAAGTCCGCCTTGTACTCACGGAAGTCACGCTTCCAGTGACCCCATTTTCCATAGTATAGGCAAACGTTTTAGGATTTTTCCTTAGTCTTCCCAGAAGACTTTGACGATTTGGCCTTGCCCTTTTTCTTTTTCTTCTTCACACCCCCAGAAGCCTTTGGCCAAGCCTTGGCCTTCTAGGATGTCGAAGTAAGATGCGCCTCGCGCTTCTTGCCCTTTAGAAGCTCTGGCTCTACTTCTTTCAGCATTTCCATCAACTCTCTAAGAGTTTTCTCTTGGTTCATCATGTTCTAGTTCATGACGAACCCGCCTCAGCAGTTGGCCGAGACTGTAAGATCAAATCTATGGAAGTCTCGGCCTCGAAGGTTATGCCCAACTGACCTAGCTGTTCGATGTCATCAATCATCTATGACACGTAGTGCTCGATAGATGTACCCTCTGACATACACGAGCGAAAGAGCTTCCTTTGCAAATCGTACTTCTGAGATCTAAGGTTAGATCTGTGAAGGTCCTTCAATTTCAACATCATGTTATAAGGATCCAATCCTTTGTTCTGACGACGAAATTGAGGAGTCATTGCGGAAAGCTTGACAGATTGAGCAGTAGAGTTATCATCACGATGAGTCTTCCAAAGCTCATGCTCTATTAACTGCTCAGGTCCGGGCTCAGGCCCGAGAGGTCTCTCCATAACATAGAGTAACTTCTCGGCTCCCAGGACTATCCTGAGATTTATCTCCCAATCTGGAAAATTGGAGTCGTTATAGACATTGTCACCCATAATGATGTCTCTAACGCTAATCTTTCCAGCCATCTCGATTGCAATAGTCCAACTATTCAATCAACGATTTCGAGTACGCTAAAAAATGTAATGGTTACTATAGTCCAACTACATAACCAACTACAAGTAGAGTAGTTTGAGTACAATCCAACTGTTCAAAAAAAAAAACAATTGAAGATATTAGTCCAACTAATATATATATAACGACGAAAAATAATAAAGCGTGCATTTAGCAAGTATTAAACGAAATTGCAAATTTAATACTAGCCTCCCACTATTTTTCGGCGAGCCTCTCACTATTTTTCGGCGAGCCTCTAACCCTCTGTTGAGTACTTGAGAAACTCAGTTTCCTAGTGGGCTAGGATCCCGTTAAATAACATATAACCTTGAATTTGGCCAACAAGCTGTATGAAACTTAACTAGGTAGATCTCTAAGATCAATTGGATCCCATCTAATTCCTAGATCCGGTAGGTGGACCTCCAAGTCCAAAACATGTATCCAATATATTTCCTAACCTTTTCCTCTGAATCAACTAAGCCTTGGCTTTGGCTAAACAAGCTTAATGATTCCAGTTAAGCGCGACCCATTGACAGTGAGAAAGCTTCGTAATCCACATCGATGTACAGAAGTGACCTTGACTTTGGCCAACAAGTCACAACTGCCCAAGACATGCGATATATAATAAAGCTTTCATGGTTCAAACACATCTGCGATGAACAATGATCTTGACTTTGGCCAATAAATCAAAGTCAATCTTGGATCTTGAGAGATAACCACTCAATGGAAGGAAAACACTTAATATAAAAGTGAGGGTTTTTTCGTAAATTGGCAACCAATTTATTATCTTTGATTAGGTCTCATCATACACCCTTAAACATGCATTCTAAAAGCATAATAAGGTGCGATAAATTAATAATGATATGCGGATGGATATATACAAATTTGTTCCTAGAACAAATCTCTCCATTTCCTCTCTCCCGCTAGTACTTTACATTATTCTACCCAATTACATAATACATAAAGATACCTCATTTACATTGAGGGGAATTTGTGAGAAGAGAAATACAAAGAGTATTGGAGGTGAAAGGGTGGACACACAGGTCCAATTTAAATAAATACCATATTTACAACAATTTCCAAAATTGCCCCCACCCAACTAATATCCATCTGATATACATTATTCATATAAATACATCCAAGTATTCACACAAAGCATGTTGTCAATCAATCTAATTCAATTAATTAATCTTCAATTAATGAGCATCCAATGTTCATACAACGATTTGATTTGCGCGAGTCCAACTCGTTTAAGAATAAATACTCAAAGTAAGTATTCTTGAATTATATCGAACTATAATTTTAAATCCAATTTAAATTGTATCCAATACTAATTAGTATTTAATTCCAAATTAAATAATTACACTTATAATAGTACCTTTTAGACTTGGATTCCAAATCCAATCCAAATGGGTCTCAAAGGCCCAATTAGCATTCAATGCCAATTCAATTAAAGTCCAATGGGCTTTCAATTAATTCTTTAGGCATGAGCTTTGGCCATTATGGATCAAACCAAAATGCCAAGGCCCAATTAGGAATCACCTTATGCCAAAAATCAATTTAGGCCCACTAGGCCCGATTAAATTATTAAAGGCCCATAGTCATTTATTGGACTTTATGGAAATGGTTTTAGACCCAATTGGATCTAACCGAATTGTCCAAAACCATACTTGGCCCAACCGAGCCCATTAGCCCAAATACAACAAATTAAATTAACATAATATTTCAAATATCATAGTAATCCAATTAAAGTGTTATTAACACAATTAATTAATTAATCTAATATTTCCAAAACATTAATTAATCTAATTAATCATGCTTAACTTTCAATTCATGTCCAACACAAACTGAAGCAAAATCAATTCATCCAACATGCTTCAACTCACAGCAATAGACAAAAATAATATCCAATTTTGATTTCAATCCAATTAAATCAACAATTAACATTCATTTCATGCCAATAACATATCCAATTGTTAAATTTCAAAAAATCACCATGAGTATTTCCTAGGGTATGTTCGGCCATGACTAAAATTTGGGGAAATTTGATCTAATCAATTTTTTACAAATTCAATGATGCATAAATCTTATTTATCATCATCTAATCACAACCAAACAATCAATTTAGAAATTTATAAGCTCCAAGCAAAATCCCCAAATTAAAGTACATAAACCCTAGAATTCAAATCAAGTTTAGATAGGCTCATGATACCATTGTTAGTGTCTCTAAGACATGCCAATGATCTCTAAACAAGATTAAAGTGTGAATAATCAAGATAAGTTACGGAAAAGACTTACATTGATCGGTAGAGAAGTTTCAAAAATTTCCAACGGATGTATAAGCTCCAAGCTTTGAAATGAGTTCCAAACCCTTGGGTGAGTTTCCATATCACCTTAAATTAACTCCTTAAGTACTAGCTTAGGTGGAAAAATTGAAACAAAATTTTCCCTTATGAGAGAAGAGCAATCAGCAATGGAGGAAGGAGAAGCATAGAGTTGTGTTGACTTCCAAAGTTAGTAGTTGTGTGAGATAAATGCTTCTTAAATACTTGCCTAAAATGTGTTTTAGGCATTTTGCCTAATAAACAAGATTCACAGACGTCATATGAATTAAGATCAAATCCGTCCAAGTATCCACTCTTCAAAAGTGTGGATATACGAGTCTTGTTAATGTGTCCCAGACGATAATGCCACAGATACGTTTCATCTGTGTTACTCAATTTGAGCCTTGTGTTTGTCATGTTATATGTTTTAGATTCATTTATATTCAAAATATAAAGACCATTATTAACATCTGCTGTACATATCAAAATATCATCTTTATATACAAAACACTCAGTGTTCCGAAATACAAAGGTACCACATCGGGTTAAACTAGATACAGAGATGATGTTTCTAGTCAAACTAGGTACAAAATAACAGTCACCTAATGTAATTACATGCCCCTAAGGGTCACATATTGCTGTCCCCCAAAGGATGCCACTACTATCCCTGAAACTAGTGGTCTTGGGGCGTTACGTGTCCCCGTCCCCTAAGCCATTGAACTAGAAATGAGGGTGTGAATCTATGCTACTATTTAAGCTCTAAATCTAGGATATATGAGCATCCATCATCCCTAGTCCTAACATAGGATCTGGGGGCGTTACGTATCGCCATCCCGATAGTCCTCTACATATGCACATGTTCTCGCCATCAATTCCATATCTGACACAAGTTATATAGTGAGGTGGATTTTTCCCCCATGCCTGGAAAACATAAAATAATGCTTTGAAAAACATTTCTTTTCTAAACCATTTCTCAAAACATGCTAAAAAATTATAATTGAAAGTGAACTTGGCTTACGCCATAAGAGTGAAAAGTATGTCTGATATGAACAATAACATAATAAAAGTCAACTCAAAAGAAAAGTATCCACGCACATATTGAGAATCCCGCTTGTATCTCTTCGCTTGTCGAAGGAATTGTGGTTCCTACAATGATTTATAATTGGTAACTTAATTAGAACACAAGTTGCATAATATGCTTTGAAACTATTGTAACTATATAATATATTATGCTTGTGACATGATAAATTATGTGCAAAAGAGTCGATATGAGACCCTATGGACGGCCCCTAACATCCTCAGTTGAAACTAAAAAGGGTAAACTAATTCTAGAAATTTAGCCTCGAGTCGCGACGCGGGCCTTTTGGCGTCGCGACGTGCAATCATTCATAGCCGAGGCAGAGCATATGTTTTCTCCACGTTACGACACGACATCCTTAGCATCAGGACACCGCCCTGTGTGAGTTTGAGGTAGAGAGTCTCGGATCAGCACGCGTCATGACGCAATGAACATAGCGTCGTGACGCGACTCTAAATTCAGGGTTAGTTCACCCTCTTCAATTGCATGGCCCCAAGGCATCCCAACTCCAACACTTCAACATTATCACATAAATAATTTTTTTAATCTTCAACATTGCTGAAAATCTATCTCATCACATAAACCCAACACAACCCATCATTTAGAATCATTAAATCCTCAACCATAAATTTCCGAATATATACATACACATATAAACCTCATTCAGTGCTAATATTATCATGACACTTATCAAAATACATGCTAACAACTTATTAATTCCAAATCTAACAATTCCCATGGCTAGGGTATGTCATATGTGAAATGGGACTTTCTTTTTTCAAGCTTAAAAATGAAAAATGAGGAGAGGAAAAGATAAAGGAAACTTACTGTAGGCACTGTATTTTTGCATAAAGCCCAATGATGAGCCTCGTACGGAGGCACTACCTGCTAAGTCGCGGAAGTCGCGGGAAACGGACATCGGAAGGGAAAATTCAAAAAACTTAATACCTCGTCAAATTTAAACTCACTAGTTAGTCTCGGGTTCGCTTAGTCGATTCCTGTTTTAAACAAAAAGCCTCTTCTCTCTACTAGCCTCTCTCTCTCACTTCTCTCTTCCTCTCTCAGACTCACGGCAGAAGCAACTGAACACCACAATAAACCAAAACCCTAACATGCAACTATAAAAGATAACCTAACCCAACCCTAAGGCTCTCTTGAATTTTCACTCTATCTTCTCTCTCATTTTCCTACACGGCCGAAAACACTCTCATCTCTCTCTCAACCCACTCACGGCCTCACCAAGAATCAAAAACCAAAAAACCCTAACAGCCTCCACTCACTCGACACGTCTCTCTCTTCTCACGGACACACACTCTCACGGCATCATCACAAATAAAAAAACAAACCGTGGCCTTCCTCTCTCTCCTCGCCTCATTCACTTTTCATTTTCTCCTCTAAAAAAAACACACATTCACGGCGACTTGAAAAACAAAAAAACCCTAGCTCTCTCTTCTCTCTCGCAGACACTCACGTCCATCACAAGAAACCCTAACCTCTTCTTCATCTCTCTTCTCACGGCATCAACCAAACTCCAAGCTCTCTTTGTCGCTCTTCTCATACACTCATGTACCAGCCCACAAACTAACAAACGAACCAGACAAAAATAAGCAACAAAAGCCGAAATTAACCAGCCAATAAAACAGTCTCCACCGAGTAAACAAATAATCCTCATCACCAAAAATCAGCCAGCCAAAAAGCAACAAATCACCCCTCACCGAAAGCACAAAAGAAAAAAATCCTAGAGCTTGTTCACAGTAACAAATCAAAACACACACTCACACGGCAACTTGACACCTTACACACACAAAAAACAGCCAACATGCACATAAGCCACTAACGGCATCAGCCCACAAAACAAGACACAAACCGATGAAATATAAACAGCAACTGTAAGGGTTTTTAAGGGGGAATATCGGTTACGCAGCGGAAGCGGTGGAAAATCAAATTTTCCGATTTCAAAAATTTTTCTCGGATTATCCAATAATCAAATTATGAAATAAAATTCAAATAAATCATATTTAAGTGAATTTACCGAATTACCCTTACACTTGGTATTTAGTCCATTTTAGTCAGAAATTGATCAAATCAATTTTGAATGATTCTAAATCATTTCTAAGATGAACTTAGCATGTTCAAAACATTAAAACACCAGACAACACAAATGCCCAAAATTGGACCCATGGCCGAATGCACTCCAATGGTGCCATTTTGTGCACTTTGTCATTTCATGCATCAAAACACATCAAGATGTAATCCAATTAACATGAAACTTTATATGCATCATATACACATCCAAATTCACAACATATATGAAAATCCCAAATTTGGAATTGGTCATGAACCCTAATTTTTCAATTTCTTCAAATTGGACAAATTAGACCAAATTGGTTAATTCCAATACTTCAATCATGTTTCTTCCATCCAATCAAAGTCTCAACACAATGAAACAACTCAAGATCAAATCTAGGTCATCTAAGAGTGGGTCAACAACTCTAGATTAGCAACAAGGTTTCCAAAACCATAAAAGAACACTTATTACTACAATAGCCATAAGCTTCCTTCATCATACATGCTTTACACTTTCACCAAAACTTCCATCATCAAAAACACAAAGAATAAAGAAAGAAATAACCTAAGAACATCATATGTTAAAGCCTAGATCCTAAGGAACATTTTCCTTCTAATAGTAAGTTGGAGAAACTTACTAAAATCCAAGCTTTCTTTGGTTTCTTCTTTCTTTCTCACAAGCTTTCTTTGGTTTCCATTAATGGAGTTTTCTTTTAAAGTGTATTAGGTTTTGAAGAATGAAATGAAAAAACAATATATACTTGTATCATAATGGCCTTGGCCGAAATTCACTAAAGGAAATACAAGTTTTGTAATTTCAATTTCATTTCACTTTACATTTAGTCAACTTGCATAAATATCTTAATAACACTTTATTAGATATTTAATTAAGTCAACAAAGGCAACCAAAAAAATGACTCTTATATTTTAGGTCATGGCCGAATTTATGAAGAAAAATAAAGAAAAATGATATTTCAATTTTAAACATTTTAAACAAATATCAAAGAAGTCAAATCAATTTGACTACCATTTCCTTTACTTTAAAGTCAACATTAAACTTTATAATCATTTCCTAACTTTATCATTTGGTGATATTTTTATTTTAATTATATTAATCATTTAACAATTAAATAATTAAATAATTAATTAAATACAAATATATCAAATATATGTATTATATTTACTTAAATATCTCGAATACATATATTGATGATATATGTCAAATGCCTCTATTTGACTATTTATTAATGTGTATTTAATAATATCATATTATTAAATACAAATAAACATTAATTAGGAAAAGACGGTTCGGCCCGTTCGCATGTATTTTTCGTTTAACGTTATTAAACGATTTATAAATAATCATCATTATTCATAAATGTTGCTCTAGTGCTCTACGAGTATGTTTCATTATTGAGACTCTCTAGATTCAGGTATATCCGTCACGAAATCTAATTTCGTGTGCATAATCTATCCACCCGTAGATTATGACGATCACATATAAACTAGCTGAATCATACAGGTCGAGGTCATTGCATACGTATAATCCCTCCGTCACAGGTATCCAGATAATCCCAGAGATATAGATGTAAACGTCAAATCTCTATAGGTATTATCTTGTCGACGTATCTATTAGCAATCTTTAAATAACACTCGAAACTTACTTCCGAAGTATACTGTGGCCACAGATTTAACAGACTGCTAAATATATATGGACTACCTATGCTCTGTACACAGAACTGACGGATCCTATCTTGACACACACAGGATATCCTGAGGATCGGTCCACACCCAACAAACAGGCGGAGGTCTGATCTAAATAGATCGGTGACGGACTGCCATCTAAGTGTAGAGGATGTCTCATACATCCACAGTGGTGTCTCAAGTCGAAGGACCACTATGCTACTCAACCCGAGAAGATTCTTATTGACGTTGGTGTACCATCCATTAAGAATCTTCGGTGAGCCGTTCAGTGTTTATAACTACTATAAACACCTACACGTCTATACGACTCTCCAGACTCATGGTTCATTGGGATAAACCATCGGACCAAGTCTCGATATACGACATGTACTAGTCTCAACGGATTTGACTAACCGACTCGTGTTAGCAAATCTTGACCAGGAACTATGTTTGATAATATATATATAACAGTGACACTTCCCAATGTCAATTACAAACTCCCTTTGTAACTGTGTACTGTATTATATATTATCGGGCCTTTGTCTAATATATACCTATCACTAAACCACATTTAGTTTCAATCTAATAGTAATTAGATCGAATACGTATATAAGAACAAGAGGTGCAACCATAAATAAGTAGTACTATGGAATAATGGGATGTTCGTATTCATGAATCAGACATAAATACGGTCCGGATTGGCGCTCTGAGCACCAACCCCAACAATTTCTCCCACTTGCTCTAGTGCCAATCCACGGTATCATATACACTCTCAATGTGTATCATATACTCATGGCTCTCAAAAGCTCACCCGTACTTAAGAGGTAGGCAACAAAAAGCAGGTCCGCTATGACATATTGAGTTTGTCAAACAAACTCCATCGTTTCCCATAGATAGCATCATTCATATTTTGTAGAATCTAAATTATACATTAATATGACTCTGATGCTACATCAGTATTGTGCTACAGCTACTGAGTTGTCCAAGTATTTAGGGATCAAATCCAAAATACTATGTGGACAACCGCAAGCACAACACCAATATAAAACTTCTAATTTATAAGGTCACTATGCAACTTCATAAGTCAATACTTCATAAGTTGCATCGAATTCTACTCAGTTAGTAGAATCCTTCGTGACACTCCCACTGCTCTTTTGTGACTCTTTATGACGTAGACTGTCTAACGTCATAATTAGTCTCAAAACTAATATGACCCTAATGGTTGCAGACTATATTCTCCATGAATTAGAAACTCGTTCTTAATATCTCAAAGATCACAAAGAACGTGTTTCAAGATCCATCCTATGGTCTATAGGATGTCAAAATAACTCGTAACAATTACAATTAAATCGACATCGATAATCGCACATAATAAAGTATTCACTATGTCATCATCAAATGATACATAATATTGTTTAGACATTCTAATCAATATCTCTTTCGAAAAAGGAATCATCTTTTACGAAGACAAATACTTTGTATAAGACATACAATAACTGTCGAACAATTATACTAACTGTCATACACATAGCCTTGTTATGTCCTTCATTAGATCATATCTAATGTACGACTAATAGGAGTATCTCACAAGTCTCCAAGTTTCATATCATATATAAAACTTTATATCAAATATAACAGAGACAACTCCCACTGCTTTCATTGAGTAAATAAGACTTAGGTAAATCTTTTACCTCACAAACATCTCATTATTACTATAATAATGATAATGTTGTTAGGATATATAAAACTAGAAAGTAATTTGTACGCTCCCACTAACCCTTTTATCACATATGTATTCTTTATACTTTGACAAGATCAGACAATCTGACGATATCAAAAATAGAGAACACATATTTCTGAAAGACTTATCTGAGTCTACAATAGGCTCTGTAAGCTAGCACAAAACTGCGATCTCAACAGAACACAAACTCTAGGGCCATTCCAGAATGAACTCTTCAAACAAAGAAATCACAACTGATCTCTTATCTGAATAAGTCATTCAAAAATGCCACTTTGCATTCTTTAGTTAAAATGTACAGTTTCATATTAACATTAACCAATATATCTCTAATTGTTCATTTAGTGTGACTAGAGATAAGTTTTCTCAGAATCTACAATAGATTGCTAAGTATAACTTTTCTCACTGCCATACTGTAAAGGTCAAACCTTTAATAAGATCACAATGCTTTCGCTGCGTAAACAATTAGCACATTTTATGAACTAATTCATAATGAAAGCTTAATCAAGTTCAAAACTTGATCGTAGTAAGCTATGAACAATCTTAGATCTATGGTTCAATGGTGAACTTCCAGAATCGATATCAAATATCGCTTCCATTATAAGTCATAGGATAATTTTTCTTCAATAAGAAAACAACAGAACCATTAAGTATCAAATACTCGTGAATGATTCTGTTATCCTATAAGACTTATATAGAAGATGTATAAGGGTTGTTTCATCTTATTAATTATGTAGTTCCATTTATAATTTATCATTCTCACATTTGACTTCAATAAGTCAAGTCTTTTTCTACAATAATTAACATCAAATGTTACACACCAAGTAATAAAACAATTTTATTATTTAGGATCATAGGAAAGATATTCTATTAAATAGAATACAATATTCTATTAAACAGAATAAACGATAAACTTTTACTTATACCTCCAAGGTGTAAGTAATTTCCATTATATAACTATTATATAAAGGAAACATTCAAATCTTAAACTTTTCAAGATTCGGATTTTCTACCTATACATATCATATATGTAACTGTAGAAATTAATGGAACATTAATTAAAGAGATGAATTAGTGTTACTGGAGCATAACCCCAAGAGTATTGAAACTAATTCGGTAACATTCAATATCAAACGAATCAATCATATAAGATTCGATAACTCCCACTACTTAATTCCATCAAGATGGAATCGTGGAAGAATAATATTGAATATGAATCATATTCACTAAATAACCTTAGAACTAATTGCTTTAAATTCAAATGTTTGATCGTATCAAAGATCTTTGAACAGTTCAAGACATGTAATGAATTTTAAGGATCAAGTTTTCAAAATACTTCAGATTGAATATATTTGAACAAGTCAAAAATGTTCAATCTTCATTTCATCAGAACAAATCTAAAGTTCTTGATACTTTCAAGACTTTCAATATGTGTTCCTTCAGAAACACGTAACTAAGTTATGACAATTCATCAACTAAGTTACGAAATAAAGAAAACTACCTTAAGCAATTATTATTTATTAAACTACATACATCCAATGTATCAGTTAAATAATTTGGTGGTCCAATGACAATCATTGGTTAAACGAGATCTTAATCACTTTCCTGAATACAATATTCATTAAATGGATAAGTGTGGGGACACAGGAAATCTGGGCGACGCATGCTGTCCTAGGCTCGGGGCACTAGTTGGGAAATACTAAATAATATGGAGTCGCCACCCGGTGTGAACCGGGACGAAGATTTAAGGCCGCACTCTCCCCTCGCAAGGGAAGACCTCAAACCGTTGGGTTCGGAATGGTCCCTTACTCATGTCACTTGTAATGAAAGGATTTATGTAATAATTTAATCAAGCTTAAGTAACACTTATTTCCAAGAGTATCATGCTTCTAAATTCTCATATGCAAATAAAACTTATGCACACATTTCACATATATCTCATATCTAAAATCGCATGCTTAACATATATCAAAATAGCAACGAACATACAACTTTATTTGCATATTACACTCAAGAAAACACAAGCACACATATTAACCATACAAACATACATATGGGCACTTTTCCAAGTGGTACGTGGAATTGTATCCCAAGTACAGACCGCACTACCGTCCATTCGGAATCGGCTACGGAATTTACGTCTGAGTTTCCATCCGATATACCACAAGAAATAATACTCAAATGTTATCACGACACAAGCATATGAATTGTAATTCATTAACATAGTTGTATTCATACATGTGGGGATAGCTACTAGGAAAACTATGCATGAAATCTAATGAAGATGACTCGATTCAGTGGGTGCGCGTTCGTGTAGCGTTCGTAAACGCGTTCGAACGGTAAACAGAAGGTTCGCGTTCGTGTGGCGTCCGAGAACGCGTTCGAACGGAACCAGACCTGATGCATTATGAAACTAAGACAGTGGGTGCGCGTTTGTGTAGCGTTCGTAAACGTGTTCGAACGGTAAACAGAAGGTTCGCGTTCGTGTAGCATCCGAGAACGCATTCGAACGGAACCAGACCTGATGCATTATGAAACTAAGAAAGTGCGTGTGCGTTCATGTAGCGTTCGTAAACGCATTCGAACAGTAAACAGAATGTTCGCGTTCGTATGGCGTTTGATAACGCGTTCGAACAGAAGTGAAACAGAATGCTCACGTTTGTATAGCGTTTGTTAACGCGTTCGAACGGAAATGAAACAGAATGCCTATGTTCGTATGGCGTTCGTGAACGCGTTCGAACGTAACAAGACTGACCTGATGCACGACAGGCAAAATACATGCGTGTTCGAGTTGCGTTCGTAACGCGTTCGAACGGGAACAGACCTGATGCATGAAATGGGATGCAATACATAAACGACAAAATAAAGTGGGGGGGGGGGCACGGCGAAGTACTGCCGTAAAGGTGGCCTTTTGGGGCTCTTGATCTCTCAAAGAGAGGACCTTTAGACCAACATACTAAGCCCATGCGCTCGACTGAATCATGCATACATGGAATGAAAGGCAATAATATTAAACATAGTGTACCCGATTGGACGTATCTTGTATCCAACCGAACACACATCAACCGGCGCGGCAAAGCCTCGTGGTAACGGGCTTTAGCCCATCCCCATAGGGGATCTCACATCGCACTTACTAAGCCCATGCGCTCGGTTGAATCATGCACACGAAAATAAAGACAATCATATCAAACTAAGTATGTCTGATTGAACGTATTTCGCATTCAACCGAACACACATCAATCGGTGCGGCAAAGCATCGTGGTGAAGGATTTAAACCCTCCAATTAGGGAACCTTTCATCGCACTTACTAAGCCCATGCACTCGATCGTATCATGGGATTAAACAACATGCAGAATTTAAATGACAAGAATTAAATAAACCAAAGCAACTCAGAACAAGAGGAGGTGCCGTTTTACTCAAGTGGTACGTGGAGTTGTGTCCCAAGTACAGACCGCACTACCGTCCATTCGGATTCAGCTACGGAATTTACGTCTGGGTTTCCATCCTATATACCACAAGAGACGACACTCTTCCATTCATCCAATACCCACAACACGCATCATACACACAACAAATGCCACAAATACAGAAAATATAATCAAAATAAATAACCTGAAATTAAATACGAGTAAGTGTGATAGATACCCTCAGGTCTAACCTTTTAAGCTGTCTCTCGGACTCGCGTTCCACGAAGATCGAAAGGTGGGTAAAGCTCCGCAACTTTTCTGGTTCACTGGTTTGCCTCTTCCTTCGCTGTCCGGCCACTCGAGCTACTGTTCCGACTCCGTTTTACTGCTGTTTCCTTATGGTTTTGCTGCCGTTCCCGCTGTATCCTCTGCTTACTGTTGGTGGGCTGTTTTGGTGTTCTTGGTGGACTGTTCTGTGTTCCTTTTTAGTGTGGTTTGGTGTGATTATTTCAAAGGTTGTAAGTGCAGTTTATGTTACTGTTTAAAGGGATTAAGGACTGTTTTGGGAGTGGTTTAGGTTGCTGTGTTTTGTGTGATTTTCGGTGGTGGTTAGGGATTGTTTTGGTGTGATTTTCGGTGGTGTGAGGGTGAGGATCAAGGGAGTGATATGCTTGTGATGTCTAGTATTTCTTGCTATAATTCTAGTGTGAATTGTGTGTATGAGCTAGAGAGATTGGAGAGGAGGGATGGCTAGGTTAGGGGTTGTTTATATAGAGAATGGCTAGGGCTTCACCTTGTCTCACAAGGAAGAGATTTGGTTTCCAAATAAGGAGAGATGGAAAGGCATATACAAGATTAAGGGGGGACAAAATATTTTAATTTAGGAAGTCAACTAATTTAAATTGGTGTATATCTTATTGAATTAGGAAGTCAAATATATGATTGGGTTTAATTGGTTAGGATTGATTTTAATTAGGCATATCTTATTTTTAGTTTTAGTATATAATATATTTGATTTATTTATATTAGGCATGATTTTATTTTATGTTTTATTTAATTGGTAAATGATTTAAATATTTTATTTAATGTTTAATATTTATTTATTTATTTGGGATGTGTTTTATGGGCTTTGGGGGGCTAAATGGGCTGAGGTGTGAGGCTAGCAGCAAAACCAGAATTACCGGCTCCGTTCGAACGCCTCTTCGCACGCAATATTCTGAATTTCCCCTTTCGACCTCCGTTTCCCGCAATATCCTTAGCTAAAAAGGTAGTGCCTCCAATTGAGACTCATCATCGGGTTTCACATGCGAAAATGCAATGCCTACAATAAGGATGTGTGGTGTGATCTCATATCAAACCATCTTTTACCATACGAAATAAGCATCTAATGCTTAAGTGATTAAACTCATAAAGCACCGTTCTAAATTATTTATTTTACCGAATAATTTTTCTTAATGTTTATCTTTACGTCAATGACACTACTAGTTATATTTAAAATATATAACAATTGTTTATAAAGAACAAGTGACTATCCAATAGTCGCGAGTTCCGATATCAGATATCAAAACAATCTTAACCAATATTTCAAATAACTAGACGGGAGATCTGGTATCCAATACCTATAGTTGTAGTATTGTGAAAATCGATAATTTCTATACACAAATATACACATCTCCTTTCTTTAGCTTTACTATTTGCATTCAACTATTCACAACAATTGTAAATAACTGATTAGCAAATTGTGTCAAACACATTACCTCTAAAGGTAATTAAAGCTTAGAAACGTCATTACTAGATAAACAAATACCTAAAAGGGCTTTCTTAATGCCAGTCAAGAATCTCGAGACATGAACTAATTCAAGTCAATTCTTACTGCATAAGAAACTATTCTTTCTAAAGTATTATATCCTAAAAGGGATATATATCTAGATTATCTATCACGACTTAGAAACTAAGTCATTAACCATCTTTATTTTTGAAGAAAATCGAAACAATAGTTCCCGATGGTTTAGACTAATCTAATAATATCATAGTCTAGTAGTATCTAGAACCTATTCTAGAATAACTGCAACCAAGAGTCAAGTCAGATAACATATCAAAATATGTGTGCAGTGAATTAAAAGTTTAATTCTATCTAATATAGATTAAGGAAAACAAACAAGCGGCTATTTCCATAATAATACACACTGCCTAAGTTAAGGAATTTTTAAACTTAGCAGTGTCTCCCATTATTTTACGTAATACCGTAATCCACAACAGAAAATGAGAATTCAATAATTAAATCGAATTCCATAATGGGAAGAGGACCCCATGAATATATTTCGACTCACAGCAGAGGCACGGTCTCGCCTACGTATATTCACAGGTAGACAACTCATTGTCAATCACTCACTAGTGACTCCGAGGTTCTGGTCCTGGTCGTTTCTCGTTGTCGCTGCTATGGCAGGCCCACAAGGAGACGTACCAAGGTTAAACTTGTCAATGATAAACTCAAGTTACTTGCGTAACCCTGACAATTAGGGCACGTTCAGGATTCCGCTTTCGCTTGAATTTATCTAGTATCTAATATACATTCGGCATAAATAAATTTCTATCAGCTACATCCTCACAGCAGAGGCACGGTCTCGGATGTAGTCAATGAAAAGATATTTATAAACCGTATTGACAAGACGGACCAAGAAACAAGTATTCCAAATACTAGTTACTTTAAAACCTTATTAAGCGGGGATATTCCATTAAGTGTCATACACCCTAAATCTAATCAAATTAGATTATAACATGCATGTATAAAGTCAAGAAAACATGATTAAACATTGAATAAAACAAGCTAATTATTTATTGGAGGCCTAGAATCAGACTCGCTCTGATACCATTTTGTAAGGGTTTTTAAGGGGGAATATCAATTACGCAGCGGAAGCGGTGGAAAATCAAATTATCCGATTTCAAAAATTTTTCTCGGATTATCCAATAATCAAATTATGAAATAAAATTCAAATAAATCATATTTAAGTGAATTTACTGAATTACCCTTACACTTGGTATTTAGTCCATTTTAGTCCGAAATTGATCAAATCAATTTTGAATGATTCTAAATCATTTCTAAGATGAACTTAGCATGTTCAAAACATTAAAACACCAAGACAACACAAATGCCCAAAATTGGACCCATGGCCGAATGCACTCCAATGGTGCCATTTTGTACACTTTGTCATTTCATGCATCAAAACACATCAAGATGTCATCCAATGAACATGAAACTTTATATGCATCATATAAACATCCAAATTCACAACATATATGAAAATCCCCAAATTTGGAATTGGTCATGAACCCTAATTTTTCAATTTCTTCAAATTGGACAAATTAGACCAAATTGGGTAAATCCAATACTTCAATCATGTTTCTTCCATCCAATCAAAGTCTCAACACAATGAAACAACTCAAGATCAAATCTAGGTCATCTAAGAGTGGGTCAACAACTCTAGATTAGCAACAAGGTTTCCAAAACCATAAAAGAACACTTATTACTACAATAGCCATAAGCTTCCTTCATCATACATGCTTTACACTTTCACCAAAACTTCCATCATCAAAAACAAAAAGAATAAAGAAAGAAATAACCTAAGAACATCATATGTTAAAGCCTAGATCCTAATGAACATTTTCCTATCCAATAGTAAGTTGAAGAAACTTACTAAAATCCAAGATTTCTTTGGTTTCTTCTTTCTTTCTCACAAGCTTTCTTTGGTTTCCATTAATGGAGTTTTCTTTTAAAGTGTATTAGGTTTTGAAGAATGAAATGAAAAAACAATATATACTTGTATCATAATGGCCTTGGCCGAAATTCACTAAAGGAAATACAAGTTTTGTAATTTCAATTTCATTTCACTTTACATTTAGTCAACTTGCATAAATATCTTAATAACACTTTATTAGATATTTAATTAAGTCAAAAAAGGCAACCAAAAAATATAACTCTTATATTTTAAGGTCATGGCCGAATTTATGAAGAAAAAATAAAGAAAAATGATATTTCAATATTAAACATTTTAACAAATATCAAAGAAGTCAAATCCAATTTGACTACCATTTCCTTTACTTTAAAGTCAACATTAAACACTTATAATCATTTCCTGACTTTATCATTTGGTGATATATTTATATTTTAATTATATTATCATTTAACAATTAAATAATTAAATAATTAATTAAATACAAATATATCAAATATATGTATTATATTTACTTTAAATATCTCGAATACATATATTGATGATATATGTCAAATGCCTCTATTTGACTATTTATTAATGTGTATTTAAAAATATCATATATTAAATACAAATACACATTAATTAGGAAATGGCGGTTCGGCCCGTTCGCATGTATTTTTCGTTTAACGTTTAAACGATTTATAAATAATCATCATTATTCATAAATGTTGCTCTAGTGCTC
Source organism: Zanthoxylum bungeanum (assembly GCA_019454045.1). Classification (NCBI taxonomy): domain Eukaryota; kingdom Viridiplantae; phylum Streptophyta; class Magnoliopsida; order Sapindales; family Rutaceae; genus Zanthoxylum; species Zanthoxylum bungeanum. The sequence continues at coordinate 10,579 of SKCR01017566.1, read as the reverse complement.
TACGAGTATGTTTCATTATTGAGACTCTCTAGATTCAGGTATATCCGTCACGAAATCTAATTTCGTGTGCATAATCTATCCACCCGTAGATTATGACGATCACATATAAACTAGCTGAATCATACAGGTCGAGGTCATTGCATACGTATAATCCCTCCGTCACAGGTATCCAGATAATCCAAGAGATATAGATGTAAACGTCAAATCTCTATATGTATTATCTTGTCGACGTATCTATTAGCAATCTTTAAATAACACTCGGAACTTACTTCCGAAGTATACTGTGGCCACAGATTTAACAGACTGGTAAATATATATGGACTACCTATGCTCTGTACACAGAACTGACGGATCCTATCTTGACACACACAGGATATCCTGAGGATTGGTCCACACCCAACAAACAGGCGGAGGTCTGATCTAAATAGATCGGTGACGTGACTGCCATTTAAGTGTAGAGGATGTCTCATACATCCACAGTGGTGTCTCAAGTCGAAGGACCACTATGCTACTCAACCCGAGAAGATTCTTATTGACGTTGGTGTACCATCCATTAAGAATCTTCGGTGAGCCGTTCAGTGTTTATACACTATAAACACCTACACGTCTATACGAGTCTCTCCAGACTCATGGTTCATTGGGATAAACCATCAGACCAAGTCTCGCTATACGACATGTACTGGTCTCAACGGATTTGACTAACCGACCCGTGTTAGCAAATCTTGACCAGGAACTATGTTTGATAATATATATATAACAGTGACACTTCCCAATGTTAATTATAAACTCCCTTTGTAACTGTGTACTGTATTATATATTATCGGGCCTTTGTCTAATATATACATATCACTAAACCACATTTAGTTTCAATCTAATAGTAATTAGATCGAATACGTATATATGAACAAGAGGTGCAACCATAAATAAGTAGTATTATGGAATAATGGGATGTTCGTATTCATGAATCAGACATAAATATGGTCCGGATTGGCGCTCTGAGCACCAACCCCAACAGCAACAACTAACCTACAATTACCGAATCATCCCCGTAAAATAAACACTCAAACATCAGCCCCTCCTTCACCCACCAAACTGACCGAAACTAAGCCACAAAACACAGCCCATTCACTGTCCGAACTAATCCACAAGACAGCCCTCCAAACCGGAAATACCCAAAAACAGCCACCGAAACTAGAGAAAACATCAGCCTAAAAATAGCAAAAACAGTGAGCAGAAATCGCAAAACAGCAAGCAGAAACAACGAACAAACAAACCAGAAAAACAACAAGCTTTAAGCCTTCCGGCGACATCTCAACGCACTCCCGAGAAGTGAATTTAAAGGTAAGACTTGATGACACCCTTTATTATATTTATTTTGCTGTTCTGGACGCGGCATGCTTGGTTGGACGTGAAATACGTCCAACCGGGCATGCAAGGTCCAATACTAAAAATGGCCAATCATTTGGTCGCATCTCCTTTCATTCATTTTGTTATTTACCTTTATTTATTTTCCCGCATTTAGTTTCGTTATCCATCTTTTGTTTATTATTTTATTTTATCGTTCCGCTTTTACTCTTGTTTATGTTTTGTTATGTCACTTCACATTTATTTTCATGTCCGTTTGCATTGCGTTAATCATTGTGTATTATCCCTTGTGGTATATCGGATGGAAACCCATACATAAATTCCGTAGCCAAATCCGAATGGACGGTAGTGCGGTCTGTACTTAGGATACAACTCCACGTACCGATCGGGAATATTCATATATGCATGTTTATGTTATTATTGATGTCATTTTTATAAACACGTTCGAACGTATTTCTGAACACTACTCGAACGCATGCATTCTGCCCCACTCCGCTCGAACGCGTTCTCGAACGCTACATGAGCGCGCACACACTAGACAATCTATTTTCTTAACATTTTATGGACTTTTGTCTCTTTATTTATTTACTTTACATTATGCATTTATTATTAACGTTCTTACTGTTATTATAATTTACATTACCGTACTTCCTCGTTTAATATACTTGTGGGATTATGCATTCGCTTTCATTTTCATTTATGTTTATGGGTGTGCAAACTTGTATGTTATCTGAATTATCTTGCATGTGCTGCATAAGACTTGGTTATATCATTGAGTAAACTTGTTCATTACAGCTGGCATAAGTAAATGACCATTCTGAACCCAACGGTTTGAGGTCTTCCCTTGCGAGGGGTGAGTGCGGCCTTAAATTATTTTCCAGTTCACACTGGGTGGCGAATCATTTATTCTCCAATTTAGTCCACTGTGGGCTACTCCGTACTCCCTACGGGCCGCGAACCCGGACATCGTTTCCTTTCTCTGTGCCTCCCTACACTTACTAAGCTTGGAAACATGCTAAGATGGATCAAAATACTCTTGAATTGAAGTTAAATGTGAGAAAAAAATCTCTTCATCCCCCTTTGCTTTTTACATTTTTGGTGTGTGAGGGATAGAGTGAAAAATGGGCTATTTATAGATAAAATGGGGTTGATTTTGTGATGGAATGAGTGGTTTGTATTGTGCCGCCTCACATTTTTTCTATTCTATTCCAGAAATTAATGTAGCAGTCATGGAATTTATTATTTTTGACCCATTTTAGGTTCGAATTTGGAAAACTATTTAACGGCAAGTTGTATCTCTCGGTCTAAGCTTTCCGACGATATAAAATTCATAAAAATCAGAGATCGTATGAAAAGGTTACGGTCCAATTACTAAAGCCTGTTCAGAACGAGTCGTAAGCTAAGTTCCACGTCCGAATTTCAAGGGATTTACCGAGTGCCCCAAATGCCATTTTATGAGCACATAAATGCTTGAACATAATTCATATCAAAGTTTTAAGCCTCCGTACTATAATAGTCGTCAGGCTCTGGTAACGTACAAGTCACCGGGGTCACCAGATGTTACAGTGAGACTCTCTAAGTTTAGGCATATCCGTCACGAAATTCAATTTAGTGTCCATAATCTACCTACCCGTAAATTATGATTACCACAGATAAACTCGTTGAACCATACAGGTCAAGGTCATTACATATGTATAATTCATTTGTCACAGGTATTCAGATTATTCCAGAGATATAGATATTAACGTCAAATCTCTATAGGTATAATCTCATCGACGTATCTATTAGCAATCTCTTAATAATACTTAGAACTCACTTCTACAATGTACCATGGGCCCATGGATTGAACAGATTGCTAATTCCATATTGAATACCTATGCTCTGTATACATAACTGACAGATCCTCTCTTGACACACACATGATATCCTGAGGATCAGTCCACACCCAACAAATAGGCGAAGGTCTGACCTAATTAGGCTGGAGACGTGACTGTCATCAAAGTGTGAAGGATATCTTATATATCCACAATGGTATCCCAAGTCAAAGAATCTATGCTACTTAACCCGAGAAGATTCTTTTTAATGTTGGTGTACCGTCTATTAAATCTTCGGTGAGTCATTCAGTGTTTATCTGATATAAACACCTACATGTGTATATGAGTCTCCAATATTATGTTTCATTGAGTAACTATTGAAATCCAAGATTCCAATATACGACACGTACCGGTCTTCGCGGGTATACTTACTGACCAAGTAATGTAAACTTTGATCGGGAACTGTTCAATAAATGATATTGTTATGATACAACTCAATGTCAGTTGCGATGCTTTTGCAATTGTATCATAACAATCATTCTAAAGTCAATTACGTCTTTATGATATAATGAAAGAAATTATATTAAAGAAATTATTTATTTTATTCATAATAAAATATTTACATAAGCTTATAAGGAAATACAAAAGAAATTGGCGGTCTGAGCACCAATCCTAATAGAAAACTATATTAAATAAGTTTAATATAATTTTTTCATTATTTAATGATGATGAGATAATCATACTTTATATTTATATTTTGTAAGTATTAAATTATATGATAATTTAATTATTATCTTGAATTACAATGTGTTTTAATATTTGATATCAATACACATTATTTCAAAATGAATTACATAATGTGTATTAAGATGGAGGTTTAATGTCTTCATTATGAAGACATTTAACCAGGAATTTTATTGTTATTAAATTTGAAAAGTTTGGCAAAAAATACCCATGGGTTAAGGATATAATGGTAATTTCAATTACAATTATGTTAATATAAACCTTAGAATATAAAAGTAAAATTTATTTTGCTTTGTGATCTAATCTTATTGTTGAAAAAATACTTAGCCACCTTGTTTATCTTATTTTCTCTCAAGTGTTGAAAAAAGAAAAAAATAGTGTGATATTTTTTTCTAAAGAGTATAGAGATTAAAGATTATGAATGAAGCCCACACTTCAATTTGTTGGTCACGAGAATAGCATGGAAGGCCGAGTGGTGTTGACGAAACTATCTTCTCATTCTTCTTCCAGGTCTATTCGGGGTTGTCATTCGACTGTTACGGAGGTTAAAAAATACTCATAACTGTTGCAGATGATTCAGCATAGCGAGCAAAATTTTATGGTACTATAGCAGTGAATAGTAATTGTGAGTACTGTAGTAGTGAATAGTAACAACGATATTGTAGTAGTGAATAATAATCGTGATACTGTAGCAGTGAATAGTGAATCACGAGTAATGTAGCGTGAACAGTAAAATTATTACTTTTTATAAAAAAAAATAACACAAAACAGTTGCTAAATGGGCTGGACAGATTTAGCAATTATGAGGGAAGAGCATAATATTTTTCAAGGTCAATCCATGTGCCTAAAACACTTTCGCCGCGAGGGAAATCGTTTCCTATAATAAATGTGTTGTAGGATAATTAGCTCCGTTAAAAATATTTGTAGCATCATTAAAAACTTTTAAAAGTTCTAAATTTTTTTCACAAATATCTCATTGATTAGGCAAAAATGTGATATGTTGAACATGTTAGAAAAAAAACTACATAATACATTTATGTATTAGAAAGACATAAAAGAAAATAAGTTGAATTTCAACGTGTTGGAACATTTCGTAAAAATTTTACCGATGTAACACCATTTAATTTACAAAACTTGGCTCATTCTCTCATAACTTGAGAATATGACCAAATACAATTAATTGTAATCTTAATAGGATCAATGTAAGGTTCTAAAGAAGTAAAACCATCTTGAATACGTAAATTAAGGACATGACATGTGCAACGAACATGAAAAAATAAACCTCCTCAAATTTGGTTAGCATATTTTTTTTAAATATCTAATTGATGCAGTATTTACAGATGCATTGTCAAAACCAATTGTTAAAATTTTACCTAATAAACCATATTCATCAAAAATTACTTTATTCATTCTATAAATATTTTGTGCAGTATGTTGCTCATCAAAAACTCTAAATGCAATAAATCATTTTTGCATGTTCCATGATGCATCAATCCAATGACTAGTCACACCAATGAATGAGTGTGTTTGCCAATGGTCACTCCAAATATCAGAACAAATAAAAGGACGACCTTTAATATCTTTAAATATTTCATTTAAAATAATTTTACCATCTTTGTATAATTTAAAAATTTGACGGTCTGTTGTATTTCTAGTCATTTTACAAGCAGCAGGATTTAAAGCATTTTGAATGTAATTAGTAAAAGAAAATTTTTCACCAAAACTTAAAGAAAGATGTGTCATACAAGTAAATTTAGCAAATTATTCTCTTTTTTAGCATCAGAATATTTAAATAAATCTAAAGAACTCGTACCTCTACTAGATGATGTGTGCCTGCCTATTTGAGTTTGCGTTATACCAAGTCCAATTTCAACTGCAAGATGTCTTTCCAAGTGCTTGTTCATATTGCCATAGCCGCCAATAAATTTATAAGATATACCACAATGGTTGCATATTGGCCTTGGACTTTCATTTTCAATCTCGACTAAATGAAAATGAATTTTGAAAATATCGGAGGATTGAACCTTAACTTCTCTTCTCCATGTATTTATATTTTGACTGCTCTCTTGGGTTGGCACACTGGACATGGTGTTCTCAGATGAGCTTGCCATTTTTATAAATATTGAATAATTAGAGAATTGATTGAGAATGAGAAATTGAAGATGAGAGAATTGAGAATGAGAGAATTGTAGAAATTAAGAAATGAGAGAATTAAGTAATTACCCTAAAAAATTATTTTTATTCTTATTTTAGGGCAGAGAGCCCGACGGCTTCTAGCCATTGGGGTAGAACGGTTCCTACTGGAATTATTCGGTTTTGGTTTGAACCGTGGAGCCGGTGGACTGAATTGTTCCAACGATTCCGGTTCAAACCATTAGAACCGTCTGATTCTGTTTAGTTTGGCTAGAGGCGACCCCTAATCGAACCAAAAAAATATGATTCCAACCGGTTCAATTCCGATTTAGTTAGAGTTCCGAACCAGAACCGTGATTGGTCAATTACCAGATAGTTAGTTTGATTAAAATTAATTTAAGCACTTTTGCTCTGATTATATTCTAACAAATATGGCTAGAGATATCGGCAGAGGTCTCCTCCGTGGGGGTAGACCTACATCTAGTTTGTCCATTGAGACCCATGATAGTGAGGCCGGTCTCAGTTTGGAGCAGCCTCAAACTCAGGTACTAGGTTCTTATGAGACTCCACATCTATATGATCTGATGACATCGCAACACCATACTAAAATTGATGTCGCAGGTAATGCTAACAGCGTAGCATGAGTGACATTAAGTACTAGGTCCGGGCAACATCATCAGCTCACTCTACGTGCGCCAAGTAAGTTTCATTCACTATGAACATATATTATTATTATTATTATTATTATTATTATTATTATATTATTATTATTATTATTTAATATATGTTTTTTTTACATCTACTTTCTTGTTTTATTTTCAGTGGACAGATTGAGCAATCCAATATTTGTGCACGCAAGATGTTTAAGATTTTTGAGGAACAAATGGTTCAAGATGGAGTCTGTTGGAAGAAGGTTCCCTTAGAGACTAAGAAATTATATTTTGAAGAGTTTAAGGTATTTATAAATTTTAATTATTTATTTAATATTAAAGATTTATAGTTATAATATAATATTTATAAGTTAATTCAATTATTTTGCAGAAATAATTTTGGTGGGAAGAGGCAATTAATGCCATGATGCATACTGCATGAGAGAAAAAAGCGGTTGTTCGGTACAAAGATATGATGAACGAGATTAAGCAAAAAGGTAAGCAACCATGTTTCATAGACAATCCGCTATGGAATAATTTGAAGTAATACTATGAATCTCCCGACTTTCGTGTACATTCAGAAGCGGCCTCCCGTAACCGATGATGTTTCACCATCGAGTGAACATAAATTTCAGGCATACGGGAGGCACCAGATCGCATTACGACCATGGTCAATATCTTGTAAGTATATAAATTACAAGTAATGAATATTTCTTTGAATTACTTAATAAATTTTTTAAGTTAATTACTATTACAAATAGATAGGCGAAACAACTGGATCATCTGCCAATTTCTTTTGAGCTCTTCGTGCATACACACATGAAGAAGAACGACAGACAAACTTGTAACATCCCTCTCCAGGAAATGTTACCGGCAGGGAATAGTTCATTCTATTCCCCTAAGCCTCTGAGTCACTAACTTTGTACATTATTACTAACTCATCACAAATATAGACTCAGACATAAGGACCTTTGCCCAATTCAACAACATACAATGCACCTTAATACTCATAACTGTGAATACATAATATTACATCTAAGTTTCTGTCAATGACACTTTAATTTACTACACACACAATCTCAACTATACAATATACATTATTTATTACTTTTCTTAAACTATGACTATACTGCATTTCTAACTTGATCTGGTGGGCTCAACATCGTAATGACTACCATCAGTATATCCATCCTCCCAATCTCGTCCTCTAAGTAACCTGCAAAATATGAAACTGAGAGTGGAGGGGTTAGATCATTTGAATGACCTAGTGAGTGGAAAAATTAAAACGATAACTAATTCTTTCCAAAAATTCATGGTTAAAAAAAAAAAGAATTCCTCCCATAAAATAATCTTCTCTGAAATCTCTTTCTTATCTGAAAACTCAACTCTTTCTGAAAATCTTTTCTAAATTTTTTTTACCAAAACACATCTCTTCCGAAAATTTTATTTGTGGAATTGTATTTCTGAGTATATATAGAAAACCTAACACATGTGGTGTTTGTTGGACAAAATGACCCATAGCGTCACTATTTGTACAGATCACGGTGTTGTTGTACAAATTAACTATGTGACAAGGAAATTGCACTCTCATCATTTGTGATTAGATCACCATAAATGTATAAATGAAGAGAGGTCCATATGATTAGTTCCTGGATTGAGATGATATGAGACAGTATCAGTCCACGAAGGATTAATCATTAAATATCCCTAGCTGGAGTATTATCGAGATAGGACATCGATATTGCGGAATAGGCTAGTATTGCACTTGTGCGCGTTGTGAGGCCACAACGACATAGTTCTCATATATTTAAGTATTGGATACTTATGCAAGTGCGATAGGAGGTTGGTTTCACCGATGGTACGGGAAACAGCTTCGCTCTGGATAGACCCCTCGGAATCCCATTGGTATTATGACTATGTGTCTATGGGAGGCCGAAATCAAGGTAGGTGTGTATAGTCTTAACCTGAGACTTACATCGCTAATACTTACGATAATCGATAGACTTTGGTCTTGGTGGTACAGGGCTTTAACCGGTTCTGCGTACTCCACTTCTGGGTTTATCAGAGAGTCGTAGTGTATTGGGTGTGATGTCAAGACGGAAGTATCACTTCAGTCATATTGAGATGATGTCACGCAGGATATGGTACTAGTGCTCTTAAGTGTTGCGCAACCATCGGGATGTTATGACTAGGTCATGCATATCCGATTATAGAGACTAGTTACCAGACATCCGACATGTGCTTCGGACGGGGTAGACACTTATCCAACCCCAGCCCTAGCACGTGACTATCCGATACTGGGGATATCATATACACATACTGCGGTACACTACGCTTGATACAGATCTATATATTCCTGTAAGAATGTTTCTGGAGAATTGGGTAGGCATGACGCTTTGCTAGAAGCCAACCTTGTCTTGTAAAATCGTTATAACGTAGTACGCGATACTTACGTGTTCGGATAGTCCGACGACCGTATTTACTGCCAACATATCCGGAGATCTCATGGGTCGCTTCCTGAAGATTCACCGATGACGTAGAACTCGCACTTAATTAATCTGGGATTACTTAGAAAGAGAGAGAAAATTAATCTGGGATTAATACGGAGATTTTATCTGGGATAAAATATTAATTAAAGAGAGAGAACGATTAATTTGGAATTAATCGATAAAATAATATATTCGATATTTATAGAAATTTGATTTCGACGCGGAATTAAAATTAGATTTTAATTCGGGCGAACGAATTAATTAAGAATTAATTCGTTAGCGACGTAAATAGTGATTTCGCTAGGCGTAATCATTTAATTACGACGCGACGGAAAATTCGTTAATTTAGAATTAGCGAACCCGAGCCCGAGAGTGATTGCGAGCGCATTCGCATTTCGAATTCGAGCGCGGTACGCAAGTCACATCAAGCGTCAAATCGCTAGTCGCATCAATTATCAAATCACTTGTCACTTTGAGTGATGTGACATGACATGTTGTTACTTTGATAAAGTGACTTGATGTGAATAGTAAAAGTGATGGGTAAAAGGTGAAAAACATTGATTGTTTTTGCCTTTTGACTTTTTGGAATAAGAAAAGGTTTGGTATATATATTTTATTTATTTTTGGAAAATAAATGAATAATATATTACATTTTTTCTTTTTTCCTCACTATGAAATTCGGTCTTCTCTCTCTCTTGGATTTAGATATTTACGGTTTTTAGCTTTTGAGCCAAAAAAAACCATCTCCTCTTCTCACGGTCATGGTTGACCGATTCTTTCCATGTTTTTCTGGTTTTCTGCCGAGCAAAAGGAGAAGCAAGGAAGATGAAGAAGTGCTAGCACACACCTTGGGTTATACATAGGTGATAGGGAAATGAATTGTGAGCTTGGAAAGCTTGAAGCTGGAGCTTCAATGGAGTCTTGCATGGCCGATTTTGGAGCATCAAAAACAGCCCCCTACCGGCAGTCCACTGTAGTTCAAGAAGGCCAAAACCGCGCTTCATGGAGGAGGAAAATGGGTCTTGTTCTTCCTAGCATCAAACCCATCAATGTGAGTATGAATTCCGCCTTACTCCTTTGTGTATTCAACTCGTTTTTATGCATGTTTGTGATCCTTGGGACTTGATTGAAACTCATCAATGGTATCTTGAGCTATTGGTTGCATAAAACGAATTAGGGTTCTTGAGCTAAATTTGGGGCTTTTTGATTTAAGCATGAGTTTGACAAATTGTTTGTTTAAGAATGCTGTATATGAATTAATTAGAGTTATATGTAATCAATTTGATAAAAAATTAATTGGATTGATTTTCCCCAATTTGCTTAATGTTGGCCAAAACTTTTAATTGGGTAAACTCAATTTGAGCATCAAATGATTAAATTGTTT
>SKCR01017565.1:0-64816 GCA_019454045.1 Zanthoxylum bungeanum | reverse complement strand
AAACTTGAATGACTCAATCTCTTGGATCCCCTATCATTTTAAAGATTGTGAAATAGCATTTTAGTCTGTTCAGAACTCATTGGGAGAATCATATTCCAATTATGTCTAGGAAAGGGTAGTAGAGTAGGGATTGAATTAGGAGTGCCTATATATCCAAGATTATGTGTAATCTCTGTTGCACTTGGATTATACCACTGTCTTATAAGTAGTTTATCTTGATCCAAATACTTAATTTCCTTATTAATGAGGAATTAGTGCGTAGACTGGACGATAATATCGAATGAGACATTATATAATACATGGTTATTGATTGGGACAACAAGTAGCACGATTAGGGTATGTTGGAGCCCCCTTTGAGTTGTATGGGCTCTTGGAAGCTTTTAAGTTGTTTGGATCTTTACCACTTATGGCGTATGGGCTCATAGGCCCTGCATATGAGTCATATGTGTAGACTCAAAGCAGTTGGTAGCCTTGTATTAATTGGGCTTCGTTTGACAATCCACGACGTTGTTGTGGGCCAGATGGAGGCCCTAATTCATGTTCTTTCTGATGCGTGGACCTGAGACACAATGATCTTTGGGTCTTTTGTCCAAATTTATCCCGTACAACCTCTTCCTTCATTTATTTAATAAATTAATTATAAAAATTGTTTATACGAAGATATATTGATTCACTAAAATAAGGGAATTCTCACACACTCTAATGAGGCAACATCCTGTTTTTCTTAAAGTAACTTTTATATGTTGAGTGAATGGATTTCCATTTGGCATACTTGAAATAATATGATTTTTTTAGGGAAGATCAATTTGTTACTTTTAACGGAACTTTTATACGTTAAATGACGATCCTTTCACTTGATAAAGTCGGATCATTAAGACTGACTTTTATTCTTGCACAACGAATAGGTATTGCAGTCAAATTTAGATATCAAATTATAATATATGTAGAGTGTAGACCGAATTAATTCAAAAAAAAATAAAAAATAAATTGTACCCACAACATATATGTGAGAGACAATATGGTATTCTGGCACGGCTAAACCAAAAAAGGTTATGTACTAAAAAAGCAAACCTATTAATTAAGCATATTTCATAATTCAAGGACAAGAAACAACATAATACAAAGTTGAAGTCAAATTTCTCGAAGTGTAGTTCACAAGATGAACAAAATCTAGCTGTTGGATGTGCCCACCACAATTTTCCGTGGGACCACAATTTATGGCCAGAGCTTTGGTCTCCAAGAAAAAGATTTGAAGCACTTGGTGCGAATTGTGAGGGCAATCTCATCCTCAATTTCAAGAAGCAATTGTTATTGGTATGGTACTTTTGCCAGCCAAAAAGTAAAATAGTTTTGTATGACCCACAAGGTTAGCTTTTCGACTTTTAATTTTGGATTTTTTCGCAATTTCACTAATGATAATCTTGTATGGTTGCTTATATGTTTTGTGTGTTTAGTTGTAAATTGAGTTAGATCAAGTTAGTCGTGAACCTAAATATATAATTGAGTTCATTTTCAAGTATTTTAATAAGATTTATCATTTAAATTTGAGTATTAGAGAAAATATAGGTTAAAATAATATTTAGGCTTGTCCCCCATCTTAAAAAAGAGTTGTAGACTCAATATTATTCAAAATTGAATGATTTAATTAGCGGTCTGTTTTCATGAAGTAAATTTCCTTCAACTTTAGGTGTATAAATGACTCGAACTGAGTCCAAACATAATTATTATGAGAGGACTAATCTAGATAAACACTTTCCAAATATATATATATAGGTAAGCCTGACATGTTGGGTTTAGTTTGATTAGTTAAAAAATTGACTTGTACTAAACTCGTCCGGTTCAGAGAGACATAAATCAAATTAAAACTAAAATATAGTCTGGATTAGTTCAATTCAGAATTTGAAATTATTTTTTTTGATTCGATTGATCAAATTCATAAAACGAAAACAAATTTAAAACTAAAAATTTGATTCGATTTTCAGCTTAAACCGAACTGAAATCCTAGTCATAAATCTAGGTTCCAACAATTCAAAGTACTAAACAACAAAATGAGGGAGTAAAAATAAATTTAATTAGTCTTGATCTAAAGCTAATGTTGGCATCTTTTAACATGTTTACTTGTAAACACAATTACCTAACAAACATGACATGTCCAAGCACAGTAACAATAAGTAGACCTTAAAGTTCATTCATTATTGTTTTGCCAACCCATTCCGATTTAAAACCTATGTGTACTGATAAGTTGATACGGTAAGATAGAATTGGTACATGGGTTGGGCCGTAAATTTTGATCAAAATTCGGAGGTCCCAACTAATCGTTTGTATCAACTCTTCTCAAGATCTCACCTCGTATTGTATGTGTTGTATGGTTTTCATACGCGGTGTGTGTCTATATATATATATTCATTTTCAAACAAAAGGTGGCATAAGCTAAAGTAAAATTTTCAAAAAGCAAAAGCATCATTTCAACTTTAAGAGGGAGGATAAATTTGTAAAACCATTTCTGACCTCTTTAAGATCATTAAAGTAACAAAGTGCAAAGGTGATAAATTAGCCTCAACTTACCCGTTAAGAATCCCATGAATCTATTTATGGCACCTAATAAACGACCATTAACCTTTTGGATGGATATGCTTAATGATTAATTGAGTAGGTTATTTCAACTTAAATTTTACGATTTCAAATTTTAACACAAAATTTTAATTACTAATCTTATTCAATCAAATGGTTGATATTGAAAGTTAAAATTATATTTAATGATACGAATTCATCTACAATTATATTACATAAAATCAATATCTTAATTTTTGTGTCCAGTTTTGAATTCAAAATTTTAATTTGAAATAGCCTAACAACCCTTTGAAAGATTCTCAATTTCTCCTTTTCCATTTTTAAATAATTTCTTACCTTCCTAGTGTAAAATTTCTAAAATCATTTTCACATAGACTCTATTTGATATTGTGATTTGATTTGTGATAAGATAAAAATTTATGTTTTTGATCAAAACATAATTTTTAAGTGTTTAGTTAGCGATAAAAAATTATGATTGCTAATAGTGATTTATTTTAAAAATAGAGTTTTTTAAAATCTAAAAACTTCACCATCAAAATATTAAAAAAAATACACCATAATTATTTTTATAACATCAAATAAAATTACATAATATCATTTATGAATCACCATATAATAATCTTTTTTATTACAATACTAAACCGAGGCACAAATTACTAGCCAAAAGTGCTTTCAGTCTACAAAGAGTAATGATTATATCAAAAATTTACAAAATATCCTCATACAAACTTATTCAACGAGTCCAATATTAAATATCACAGCCTCCTCTTTGGCAGGAGGTGGTATATCATGTGCCGGGTGTATATGTCATATCTCTCACAGCAGTTGGATTCCACAAAATGTGGGACCCAACTGCTGTGAGAGAGATGACATATACATCCGGCACATAATATAATTTTTCCTTTGGCAGGGCCGGTCTTTGTGATTGATTAGTCTCTTAAAATTTGACCAATAATTAAATAGTATAATTTTAATATTTTCTATCATTTATCAATATTAGATTATATTTTAAGAACTTATTTAAGACTTCTCAAAACTCAGGACCACTCATACTCTTTCGGCACGTCAATTAAAGATAAATAAAAAAGTAATAATAATAACAAAAATCAGTTCCAACTTTAATAATTTTTATCAAATTTTCAATTGTTGTTCTTCACAATAGAAGTATGGCTATACCAACAACAATCTTGACCCCCACACAAAGTTAATGTTGATGCTTCTATTAACCAAGATTTGCATAAAGGTGGTTGTTCAAACTAACATTCCCATACAATGAATTTATTTGGTTAGTAGGGAATCAAAGAAAACTTACTAGACAAACAAGATAAACACAAAATTTACGTGGTTCGGTGAATAGTGGCTCAAACCTACGTCCACTGGAGAAAGGTAGTGTATTTTATTATTGGTCGGGGTCAAGACCGACTCGAACTACAACAAGGAAATGAACTATCTTAGTGATAATACACCTCGGGTCTTACACTAATTCAGAATAAGTCACTCACTTGGTCAGAAAACCGACCATCTTTCTCTCTCTATTATTAGTTTTTAAGCTCTTAGCTCTTTACAAGTTGCGAGATGCAAAATTTGCTAACCTCTTAATTTGAATCTTCAATCCTTTTATATATGGTTCCAAATTCACTATTCCACCGCCAATGACGTCACCGCATGTCACATTGTCATTATTGTCATTGCAACTCTCTTCAACTACCTTTAAATGTGCCAATTAGAATAGTCCATTTCACTATCACTGCACCGGCATATGGTGGGCTATGGCTGCTCTGCTCTGCCACCTCTCTGCCACTACACCGACCTATGACGGCTGACATGGCTACTTCCAATGAGAACTGTCGCTTTTCCCACAATCATCATTAGCCTTCCAGAAGCTTATCCTCTCAACTAAGACATACGTCATATGACATCAACACTGGTCGGCCTGAGATCTTATTTTTATTCATCGGGTCGGTACATCGAGAAAGATGGTATTGTAAAAATTTTCCTTCAGCACTCTCAATCAGGTTGGGTTTCACTGTAAAAAACCCATCGGGTCAAGTTCACCAAACTCTTAAAAAACCCAAATTAACGTCCTCCAAGTTGTCGAGTCGGTATCCAACTTGCTTAATCATCAACAACTTCTATCTTTGGGAGAACCCTTCTACACCATGAGGTCGGGTTCCTCATTCCGGGCCCTTGGATTCTTATCATCTATTTTTGGCTAAGTACAATAACTGTTTTATCCCTGTTCGATATTTGAACCTTCCTCAGAGTGAAAACCCACCATAAATATTTGTCCTATAGTTCTTGGTATCAACACGTTGATGAGTTGATACCGGGAACTTCATAAAAAATGGTGGTGCAGGTAGATAAAAATTGACCTCATGACCTCGGGTTGTTGCTTCTTGAAAATGCTATGTCACCTCAGCTCTTCCCATGTTTATACTCATCGGGCTAGATGCTCTGTATATGGCCAAAGATGCCATTTTTATGACGATTGTCTTTCTTTCAAAGCAATTTGAAAAGGCGTTCCTAGGGTTTCTGAATCGTCCATAGGAATATGTGATGACATAATGATCTTCCTTAAATGCCCATCACATCCATCAAATCCCTTTATTTTTTCCTCCTTAACGTGACAATTGTTGCACATCCATGATTCGCACGTCAAAACTCGTGTGGCTGAGATGAACCAAACTCGTGGCTCTCTGCTGAACCCTTGATCTGAACTCAAAGATGGTGGTTACCCCTACACGTGTCAGTAATCCACAACTCCCATCCCAAATCAACGAGCAAGATCTGCCCGATCCACCTATTTAAAGGCCAATCCATTCGTTTCCTTACTTTTACCAACTTCGTCTCTCTCAGAGCATTCTCAAGAATCCAAGCATCATCTACAACTCTGTGTTGGATAATTATGACCCATAGCGTCACTATTTGTATAGATCATGGTGTTGTTGTACAAATTAACTATGTGACAAATGAGATTGCACTCTTATCATTTGTGATTAGATCACCAAGATGTATAAATGATAGGAGGTCCTTATGATTTGTTCCTGGATTGAGAATGATATGAGACAGTATCAATCCACGAAGGATAAATCATTAAATATCCCTAGTCAGAGTATTATCGAGATTGGACATCGATAAATACGTAAAAGACTAGTATTACACTTGTGCGCGTTGTGAGGGCATAACGACATAGTTCTCATATATTTATGTATAGGATACTCATGCAAGTGTAATAGGAGGTTGTGTTTACCGATGGTACGGGAAACAGCTTCGCTCTGGATAGACCCCTTGAAATTCCATTGGTAGTATGACTATGTGTCTATGGAAATCCGAAATCAGGGTAGGTGTATTTGGTCTTAACTTGAGACTTGCACCGCTAAAACTTGCGACAATCAATATACTTTGGTTTTGGTCGTCCAAGGCTTTAACAGGTTCTGTGTATGCCTCTGCTGGGTATATTGAGAATCGTTGTGTGTTGGGTGTGATGTCAAGACAGAAGTGTCACTCCAGTCATATGGAGTTGATGATCGCGTAGAGATACATAACTGGTTCTCTAAAGGGTTGAAACCATCGGGATAATATGACTTGGTCATG
The DNA here is from genome assembly GCA_019454045.1 of Zanthoxylum bungeanum. Classification (NCBI taxonomy): domain Eukaryota; kingdom Viridiplantae; phylum Streptophyta; class Magnoliopsida; order Sapindales; family Rutaceae; genus Zanthoxylum; species Zanthoxylum bungeanum. Next base: position 58,651 of record SKCR01017565.1, on the reverse strand, counting down.
ATTATCCGATAATAAAGAGACTAGTTGCTAGTAATCCGATATATGCTTCGTACGGGGCAGACACTGTACCAGCCCCAGGCCTTGCATGTGATCATCCGATACTGGATCGAAATACGCAATACTACGCCTGATATAGATCCTTATATTCCTGTAAGGATATTTCTGGAGAATTGGGTAGGCATGGCGCTTTGCTAGAAGCCAACCTTGTCTTGTAAATCGGTACAAACGTAGTACTAGGTACTTACGTGTTTGGATAGTCCGACGACCGTATTTACTGCCAACATATCCGGGGATCTCATGGGTCGCTTCTCGAAAATTCACCGATGACGTATGACTCGCACTTTTAATTAATATGAGATTAATTAGATGTGAGAGGCAATTAATCTGGGATTAATTGAGGAGATATTTTATTTGGGATAAAATATCATTTAAATAGAGATAACGATTAATTTGGAATTAATCGATTAATTAATATATTCAATATATTAAATGAAATTGGATTTCGACGCGGAATTAAAATTAGATTTTAATTCGGGCGAACAAATTAATTTGTTAGTGATGTGAATAGTGATTTCGCTAGGCATAATCATTTAATTACGTCGCAACGGAAAATTCGTTAATTTAGAATTAGCGAACCCAAGCTCGAGATTGTTTGCGAGCGCATTCGCATTTCGAATTCGAGTGCGGCACGCAAGTCAAATCAAGCGTCAAATCATTAGTCGCATCAAACGTCAAATCATTAGTCACTTTGAGTGATGTGACAACTTGTCACTTGATTTGATTGATTGATGTGAGTTGATGTGAGTTGATAGAAAACATTTATTGCTTGACTTTTTGGAAAAGGATTTTGGTATATGTTTTATTTGTTTTTGGAAAAAAAAAGAAAAATACACAAATCTCTCTCTCTCTTCCATTTTTTCTCTCCTCTCTCTCGCCCATGGAGGGGCTGTTCTTGTTCTTCTGTTTCTGGCAGAAAACCGAGAGCAAGGGAAGCAAAAGTGTGGTGATTTTTTGGCAAAATCATCAAGAGCTAGCACTCCGAGAGACATGCGAAGGTGATAGGGAAGTCCACCCATGAGCTTGGGATCATTTGACGAAGCTTGGAGCTTGACAAAGGACCAACAATGGCCAAAAATGGAGCCCAACAGCATCTTACTGCCGAGCATGACAGAGGGCAGAAAATCATTTTTTATTCGTTGCCGCGTCGCTCAACCGATCGATGTAAGTATTTCGCAACTCCCTCGTTGTATTCGCACATGTATTTCTTGCTTGTTATTCGATCCTTGGGGCCATAGAAACTCCAACACTCTGATACTTCTTCAACAACTTTTCTTCTTAATATTTGTCTTCAGAATACAAGTAAGGGTTCTTGAATCTCTTTCTCTATTTTCTTCTCGATGATCATGACGAATATATACCTTGTTTGATAGCATACTCTGGGATTAATGTGGGTTTGTCTGTGATTTTGGGGTTAGATTGCTGCGTATATATGTACTTCTAGGTTTATAATGCTGTTGAGTGGGTGTGTGTTTTTGGTTTGTGTTTGGTTTAGATTCGTATTGATATGTAGGGTTGCCTTTTTGTGTTTGGCTATACTATTATTTATAAATTTACTGTTCCACTATTGTTAAGGCATTTAGAGCTTTCTAGGGTTAGTCACTTTACAGGGATGACATGAAAAACCCTAGGAAAATAACAATACCAACTAACGGTAGGAATTTGCCCATATAAATTATAAACAAGGCTTAATTCATTTTTGATTAACCTTCCTCCTCGGGTCACTTCTTAGAAATGTCACACCTCGAATCCTCCTCTGCTATTCCACTTAATGTCTTGCCCTCGAAGCACATGCCCTACATCCAACTAAACTAGTTGAAGTGGGAAGGTCAGGATCGGTGGGACTCAGTGAAAATGGCACAACACCGACCCTCTTGGAAGAAGCAAACTAATCCTACTACAAAAGAGTAGCACATCTAGAGCCTACACCTCCTACCATAAACTTCGTCAACTTGGACATGGACTTGGCATCTACTATCACCGAGGATGAACTGGATCAGCAAAGGAAAAGATTCAATATTCCCGAGTTTGTCAGCCTGAGCATTCCAGACGAGGATGATCTAGCAAGCCGACCAAAATGTGGTCAAGTTTCCTTTTGAACGATTTTCTTCGACGTGGGTTTAAGTTTGCCAATGTAAGGGTATTTTGCTAAGATACTGGCTGCCATGAACCTAGTCATGTGCCAGCTTAACTTGAACAGATGGTGGGTATTATCCAGGTTTTATGTGATTTGGATCCGGGCCAAGCTAGGAGAACCATCGGTTGAAGATGTGAAGAGACTATACCTGAATGAATGCCAACTCGAAGGAATATAAAGGTTGGTATTATCTGTCCCCTACACCGTAGGGAAATCTTTTATCACAAACCTCCTAGTCACCAATAAAAATTTGAAGGACACATGATTCTGGGATGGGGGAGTATGTGGCGCACATCAGATCATCGACGATCAGGAAATAGTGGTGTCGTCCATCTTCAAGGTTGAAGGTAACGTCCTGACCCTCTAACTATTTCTTCCTTACTCCCTTAGGATTTTTACTAACATAATCTTTCCATTTGTAGCTTGCTGGGGTAATCCTACTAAAGTTCATCATGAGGTTAGGGTGAAGGTGAAGCTTGCATCTCAATTTGCAGGCCACTACAGAGACATCCTGAACCCTTCCTTCTTTGTCGACGCAGGTCTCATCCCAAACACCCCTCCACCGGTTGAAATGTAGTCGGGTAAGGACTGGCTAACTATTTTTCATTCATTATTGCTGTTTGTTTACTATTGATTCTTATATTTTGCATCTACTGACCGATCCTCAATTCATTTTTTCTAACTTTGTGTTTTCTTGACGCAGGCATATCAGGAAGAAGGCCTAGCCCATTGTAAATTGCCCGAAAAGCCAAAAGTCGAGCCTATGGTGGTCCAAGCGAGAGCCGCTCATGACTTACCATACTAATTCCTCCATCCTAGAAACAAAAAGCCCTCATGCAGACCTCTGCCACACCAACCTAAACCATAAATACTCCTCCACCGAGGCAAACTCAAATGCCATCTGCCCAAATATCACAAACACCAGCAGCACCTCAAGACCTCAAAAAAGACATTTCTATCAGGTCAGAGCGAGACCTCTGATCAGGCCTCGCGAAAGAAATCCACTACCCCTCGCGGTAAGGCCTCGACTGCTCCCAAAAAGGGGGCAGCCTGTACTTTGGGGTGGACAACCTCCTGAAAAATATGAAGGAAAGCTTCTCTCGCCTCTTGCCGACCATCAATTACTTGGCCCCACACGTGGACATCAATAGGGCCTTGGCCTATTAGAGCATCTCCCCCGACGAGGTCGTCTAGGAAGTGGGCCGCCTCCAATCGAAGGTAATTTCCCACAACTTAGCCTTTTGCTTTCATCATTTTTTTTCCACAAAATGACCCGTCATTTTCATGCGCAACTGACTTATCTCCAAGAAACTAATATGGATGTACTTTCAAGCATCATTGCTGAGGGTGGTCGGGCTTAAAGACTTCAAAGCAAGTTGTCTGAGAGAGAGAATGAGCTGGAGAAGAAAATGGCGGAGGATAAAGGCGAAACTGAAGCTTTTCATCAAGCCCTCCAAACATGCAGAAATGAGAGGGACGAGGCCCGAGCTGAGGCCACCTCCAAGGATTTTGAATTGAAACTGCAGTAAGTAAAGACAACTACCGCTGAGGGGAAGCTTGGTAAAAAGATACGGAGTTGGAGAAAGTCGGGGATGAGCTGGCTAACACAAAGGATAATTGGCCAAGACTCGGGTCAAGGTAAATGATCTGCAAGCCAACCTTGAAGACCGTATTGAAGATGCCAAGGTTGATACCCGAGTCGAGGTTTAAATGAGTCCATGGAGTTGATCAGAGAGACATACCTCGATCCGGACTTAAGTAGGCTGTAAAATTTCTTCTGGCCGCCAATAGAGAAATAACCCTCGAGGAGGCCATCCCTGATCCAACCTCACTAACCTCAGTGCCTCATGTTGCTGATGTTTTTGCTGCAGCAGAAGATGTTCTCGGCCCATCTTTTTATGTACCTGATCTCCCCCTATGGAAAATCCTGAGGGGTCCAAAATGTAATTTGAATAATTCTTAATAAAAATTTTATTTGCATACTCTCATATATTTTTCAATTTTCACACCGAAATATACATTGAGCAAAGACCCATCTAGGGCACCTTCTTCTTTCAACACTTAGTAAAATTCTGAGTTTGCATAATCAACCTTAATAAGTGTATTTCCTCCCAAAATAATACTGATGCATGAGCACAACAATGAGCTAACCCATTCTGACAATCTAATTCTGACCAGACCATTAGCCTATCTATCTCCATTGTGATGTCCCAATGAGTTAATCATTCCGACCCGATATTATGAGAAAACTTTCCATGCTTAGAAAAATTCTAAACTTCTCCAAAGGAACCCTTCGCCGTGGTCCCATACTCAAATAACCCACAAAATAACCCATCCTCTTGGAGGACATTCTGACGTATTGAGGCCATCATCCCACTATTTTAGGCCGACCGAGTCTGTATTAATTAGTACTTAGCCAATATTTTGAGGCTAGATTCCTTATCTTCATTCTTCTGCAAACTCGCCAAGTTCATTCCCAATCCCGAGGGCGATTGACCCTATATGGAGTTCACATTGGCAGGATATTTGGGGAGAAACTCCGACCCCAAACTATTCATAACAGAAATCCCAAGGGAACTTGGCCCTTTGTGATACTCGTCTTAGTGGTCGAGGGGGATATTCCAACCCCACACCATTCATTATGTCAAGGCCTCGATGGAACTAATCCGACCCTTAACTACTCAATAATCCTGACCATAAGGGAATAATCCATCCTTGTGTCATTCAATTAAATCCATGAGGGAGAAACTCTCACCCCATACAAATAGATACAATAAGGCCTCAGTGTAACGAATCCAACCTCGAGCCAATGTAATCATTTGGCCATAATGGAATGATCATTCCTTGCGCTAATTTCACATAACATAAGGCCTCCATGGGATGTACTCAACCCTAATCCATTCAACGAACTTGGCCACAGGGGAATGATCCCTTATTGTGCCATTTTCGCATAATATAAGGTCTCAGTGGGACGTACCCAACCCCGAGCCATTCAACAGTCTTGGGCACAAGGGAATGATCCATCTTTGTGCCATTTTCATATAATACAAGACCTCAATGGGGCGTATCCAACCCCGATCTATCATAAATCATTTGGCCACAAAAGAATGATTCTTCATTGTGCCATTTTCACATAACATAAGGCCTCAGTAGGACATACCCAATCTTGATCCATCATAATCACTTAGCCATAAGGGACGTACCCAATCCTAAGCCATCATAATCATTTGGCCATAATGGAATGATTCTTTCTTGTGCCATTTTCACATAACATAAGGCATTGGTGGGACGTAACCAACTATGAGTCATCATAATCATTTGGTCTTAAAGGAATGATCATTCCTTGTGCCATTCTCACATAACATATGGCCTCAATGGGACGTGCCCAACCCCGATCCATTCAACTTAGAAAGACTTCTGAGGGAATATTTTCAACCTCAACGCATCCCCACAAGCACTAGTAGTGGCGTCCCATACCAAACTGCACAAAAAATATTAAATGAAAAATGACAAATGTAACGGGGGTGACGTATCACACACTCCATACTGACCCGAAAATATTAAGGAAATTAAGGTAGCATCATGTCTCATGTTATGTAATAAAATAATTTTGGACCTCACTGTCCAAACGTCTCGAGCGAACCGAGCTATAAATCAAGGGGCGACCAATCCAATGAGGACATTTTCTAGATCATGCTAGGCAGGCCTTGAGTCTGTAAATTCCATGGAGGTCTTCTAGAATTCCCCGTGTTATGCTCATACGGATTCTAGAAGGGATGGCCAATGCCATGAGGGCATTCCCCCTCCATAAGCTAGGCATATCCCGAGATTACAAATTCCACGGAGGCCCATGTGCCCTGCCCATGCTATGCAAAACTGAGGCTACCGTAGTACCTCAAAGCTGTCTTTATTCTCTACGTGCTATGGTAACCTTATGGGGCTAATCGCCACTCCAGTCATTCGCTGAACGTGCTATGGTTGCCTTGAGGTGCCAAACTCCACGCGAGTCTTCAGTGTCTTCGAAGGTACAAGTCATTGGGTATTAACATTCGAGCCCAATGGTTTGATAATGACACTAGGACTGGTATGCCACAAGAGTGCGTGTTTTCCACACTTTTGGCTTGCACGTTGACATCGACCACAAGTATTTCCCAAGAATATTAAATAAGTCTTTCCCATTCAAATATCAAACGAGCGTATATAAATACAAGTCTTTATTCATAAAAGGAAAGACCCTATTTATATTTTTAGGGATCTACTGCTCATCTTATAACTATTTACCGGTCATTCTAAGAGAGGCTCTATTGAAAGTATCTTCACAATATTTTCACATTCCAGGGTTTTTTTAGCCAAATGCCATCCAACTGCTTCAGCTGACAGGCACCCGACCTGATGACCTCTGCAACCTTGTAAGGTTATCCTTATTTTGCTCCCAGAGAACCTTCCTCAAGTTTCTCTATGTTCAGAGTGACTATTCTTAAGATTAAATCCCTGAGATGAAAGGTTCTCACCCATACCCTTTTATTATAGAAGCAGACCATCCTCTACTGATATGCGGCCACTCTAAGTGTTGACTTCTCTCTCTTTTCCTCCATTAGATCCAGATCGCGCCTGACAAGGCTCTCATTTTATATTTCCTCAAAGTGTTGAACCCGATGGGTCGTCATCCCAATCTCTGATGGGATTATTACATCACATCCGTAAGCTAATGAAAACAGGGTCTCACCCGTGGAATCCTCATAGGTCATCCGGTGTGCCAATAAAACTTCTTATAGCTCATCAACCCACAAGCCTGTACATGACCCCGAGCCTTACCGTCAAATTATTCTTAGTTATTTTTTTCGTCGCTTCCATCTGTCTGTTGGTTATCTTAGGGTGATTTGGAGATCATCATAGAGCTTCTTGAAGCCCGTACTATCAAAATGCTTTCCATTATATGTGATGATGGTCCGAAAAATCCTGAAATGACAGACAATATTATTTTTCACAAAGTCTGTGGCTTTTTTCTCACTTATAGTAGACAACGGCTTGGCCTCCATACACTTGGTGAAATAATCAATTGTAACAATTGCATACCTAGCCCGACCCATTCTCATAGGCAGTGGTCTAATAAGATCCAAACCCCATTGAGCAAGTGGCCAAGGACTCGGCATAGTCGTCAACTGCTCGGGTTATTGCTTGGGCACGTCTGTATCATGTAGCATCCATCACATGCTTGGGCTACGGCAAGCCTGTCCTGGTGCATCGTTTGCCAGTAATAACCTTGTTTAAGTTCTTGGGAGCAATCAATCTCCCACCAGCATGATTCCAGCATATGCCCTCATGGATTTCTCTCAGCACATAATTAGCTTCCTCGGGCCCAAAACACCTCAAGTAGGGCATTGTGTAGCTGCTTCTCTAAAGCACCACATCTATCAAGCTAAAACATACAATCCGATATTTCAGCCTCGTCGCTTCGTTCTTGCCCTCTAGTAAATCTTCAGACTCTAGACACCTCTTGATTAGGTCCATCCATGTTGTCTTAACTTCAGCTTTCACTTCCATCACCCCTGATCCTCCCACACTCTTCAGCTCAAAGATCTATAAGGGAATGACTCAGGGGATTTTAGACTTGATGGATGATGTCAATCAGGCCAACGAATCTACCTGTTGGTTATTTTCCCGACTGACCTGCTCAAATGTGACATTCATCATTCCTTCTAGCAACTTCTTCAGCTTCGTGAAGTATGCTATCATATTGGGCTCCCTTGCCTGAAACCCATCATTTAACTGTTGGATGGCCAACTAAGAATCACTATTTACAATCACGTCGCTTACCCCAACTGCATCACAGAGCCTTAGCCTAACCAGGATCACCTCATACTCAGCCTTATTATTAGTTGCTTCAAACGCAAATCTTAGTGCGTAGCTCAGCTCCTCATCATGTCCATTACTGAGGATGAATTCAGGCTCGCATCCTTACGATATGATCGACCCATCAACAAACAACTCCAATTTCTCCTCTTCCCTGACTTTCATGACTTGGGGCCCATTGAATTCTACCATAAATTCAGCTAGTGCTTGCCCCTTAATAGAACTCGGGGTCAGTAACATATATCTGTTGGGGCGGATGTGGAACCCTAGGGTCGGATCGGTGCCCCACGCAGTGGAAGTGGGTCTAACCCATAGATATCTAGCATGTGTATATTTTAAAATATTTTATGTAAAATTATATTCCTTTTCGAGTCCGTAGGACAAAATGGGGACCAAAACGGAGTTAGGAAACTCCTGAACGGAGGAAATAAAGTTTCAGTATTCATCATCCCTACACGGAGGCTTGGGCGTCGAGACGCCCCAAACTAATAGAGCAACTACGAGATTTGAACATCTCGGCGTCGCGACATGGAAGGGTGGACGTCGTGAAGTTCCTAGGTCTGATACTCGGTGTCACTACACGTGAAGGTCAGAGTCGCGATGCCGCCCTAGACATTGAGCAATTTCAACTTCAAACCAATACTAAACACTTACAATTTTCTCCTAATACTTCAAATACACCTAAAATTTAATTTTAACATCATAACCATCATGAACACATGTTATAAAACTAACATACATGTATTCTAAATTCATATATGCATTTGTTTGAATCAAAACACAAACTAATTTAAAATCTCACAATGAAATGACTCATGAACAATTCTAGGTCACTCAAAGGTGGTCAAGTGATTCTAGAATGGTTGCCTTAGCTCTAAGCTTTAATATAGAGTTTCAAACTCATGGCACATCGGGTTAAACCATTGGAACTCCAATTCCAATGTACGACATGTGCTAGTCTTCTAGGTTATATGAATTCGACCGTATTCCAAAACCAATGACTAAGAATATTTACTTTAAGAATATTTTATAATAGTAACACCATCCCAATGTCGGATCACCTAGTTTCCAATATTACTACAAGAATATTCTAAGGTCGATGTCATTCTCAGCATATTTATACATTAATCTAATATGTATAATGACATTACCATTAATAAGGTATGAAATGAAAATGTAGTTATTTTATTAATAAATAACAAAATATACAATACTTTATTCGGATTGGCGCTCCAAGCACCAACACTAACAAACTCCCACTTGTTTAGTGCCAATTCGGATGGTACTGTAGTCAATCTCCTCCGCATATTTATCGAATAACTTAGGAAGTAAGGCCTTAGTAAGCGGGTCTGTTATGTTGTCTATTCCTTAAACCTTCAAGATCACTATGTCTTTTCGTTCAATAATCTATATAATCACGAGATATTTCATTTTCACGTGCTTAGACTTGGAATGTGCCCTCAGATCCTTAGCCTGCGCAATGGCTCCGCTATTATCACAGTACAATGGGATCAAATCCGTAAAACTAGGCACAATACCAAGTTCTATGATAAAATTTCTAATCCAAATAGCTTCTGAAGCCACTATAAATTCCAACTCAGTGGTGGAATCAAATGTTGAGCCTTACTTTGAACATCATCAACTGACCGCACCGCCATTAAGGGTAAATATGTATCCGGATATAGACTTTCTATCATCTGGATCTCCCTAGAGGTCGGAGTCTGATAACCCTTAACTTGTAGCTCATTTTCTCCATATATCAGAAACTTATCCTTAGTACCTTAAGATATTTCAGGATATGTTTCACAGCTGTCCAATGATCATTACCTGGATCAGATTGATATCGGCTAGTCATATTGACGCTGAAACTGATGTCAGGTCTCGTATATACCATAACATACATAATGCTTCCTAAGCAATAATGGCTTAGCAACGTGGGTGACGTCACGAAGATAGCTTAACAATGTAATTAGACTTAGTATATAAGGAGGTTGAGAGTTCATTGTAGGGGGTTTAGCAATTTTATTCAAAAGCACTTGTAATTTGTAATAGAGAGAAACGAATCTCGAGCTAGAGAAACAAAAGAGGTCGGTCAGACCCGAGCCAGTAATAAAAGCTTTCTTTTCACTTGTGCCCGTGGACGTAGGTTGGATCCATTCCATCGAACCACATTAAATCCTCTGTTTATTTGTGTGTATTCTATCTTTTTCCAAGTTTGCATTTGGTTCCCAACAAACCAAACAATTCACAGTTGAGGAAGGTTTGTTCGAGGAGTGATTTTCCCATATTACCCTTGGAACGAAAAACAACATCAATAGTTGGCGCCATATGTGGGGACCAGTACAAGAAGCAACAAACACACTAAGGCGATGGTAGAAGACGGGAACCACATATCTTCAGAGGATTTAACGATAGAGTGGATGGAGAAAATTGAAGAAACCATGCATAGTGAGAGGGGAAACGGTTTAGGCACACAGATCGGACTTGAAAATTTTTTCTCCCCTTCCCTTGAACTGGCCGAATGTTACTGCCACCACCACTGAAATTGTGCTTCAGTTTTAGATAAAATTCCAGCCTCAAAACAGCCCCAGAACAATCCCCGAACAGCCCCGAAAAGCCGGACAAAAATTAGACTGTTTTGGACACGATTCGCGCCCAACGCACTGCGGAAATAACCCATGAAATGCGTGGACAACGGCTATGTTTTGGTTCTGATTTTTCTCTTGAAAAAGCCCCAACACAGCCCCAAAACATTACAAAATATTCCCCAAAAAAACTGGATTAAAATGAAACCAAACCGAGTTCCGTTTCACCAAGTAAAGGGGCGGCAATGAGCAAAAATAATGCTCACTGCCGTGAGCAATAAGAAATAGATGAAGATGATGATTTGTTCGACAACACAAATTCTTTCGAATTATATCTCCTTACCAACGGAAACTTGTGTGGGCAATACTCACATAAATAATCTCTAAACAATTTAGAGATTAAAGTCACACAATAACTTTTGTTATTTTATTTTTATTTATCTTATTGTTCTTCCTTTTGTTTTCTCAACAACTTGAGAGGATTTGGAGAAGAAGAAGATGGAGGCTATGGTTAGAATGAGAGGCTTAGGAAAAAAGAAAAATAAATCTTCTTTTTATACCTAGGGTTATTTATTTCCAAAACAAACAAAACCCTTCCCCATTCCACCATGTGTATGTTCGGCGCCAAGGCAATGAATTATTGAAAAATTTGCAACAAATTTTTTTCAATTACCATAATTGAAAAGATGTTACAAAATTAAATGGTTATCACCTTTTGAAAGTGTAACCACAAAAAATATCCAAGGGTTTCCAAAATCCAAAATTTAGAATTTCTATTTTAGCCTTATTAAATTATATCAAATATAATTTAATATTAATTCATTTAATAATTATCATATAATTATTAAAACCATATATTAACTTTTAATATATAGTTCCAAGTGTGACAATTAATATTATTAATTACATTAATAATATTTATACATATGTGAGTGTATAATTGGACTATCCAATTATACTAAAAACTGCTATAGTATATCGAGCTAGCACGAGGACCAAATGGACCTACGGTTCTGAGCTCAATTAATCTCGAAATATTAATCAAGCTCTTAATTAAATATTTCGAATTATTAATTCCGGGTTATTCCACTAAAAACCTGAAGTTGCACTCTCGTTGCTGTAGATGATATATTAAGCCGAACCAAGTCGGTGTCCATCGATATAGTCACTACATATAGATTAACCTTCACGAGTATCTCGTAATTAGAACTGGGTCATATTGTCTGTTATACCCCTCTAATTATTTTTACCTTAAGTACCATTGATTCTCTAATGAACGATTTATTCATAATAATTATGAATTTTAATCTTTCTATTCGTAATAGAAAGACTTGAGCGCTCTAACCATTCAAGTACCGAATCAACCCTTAAGAAAGATACTCATCTACTTCTCGCAAGAATGAGTGAACTCCATATCTATGTAAAACTTTCCCAGCTACACAACAGACCATGCCCCCAAAGTACGTAGCTATTGGTCGGGACTGCTACACCAACCTCACATTTGTAAATCAAAGGACATAGTCTGCCATGCAGGAGTTCGTAGTACACTCAGGATTAAGATCAATCCATATATGACCATCTAGTAGATTGGAATGACTTTCTTTGTTTAACGAATATTATAAGAATGTCATTTCCATCTGGGTCCAGTCCTATATGATCACATCATACAAGGTGCCTCCATTGTCATGTCTCTACATGGACGATCCCGGATCAAGGTCACCATATAAATATAGAATGGACAACAGCTATAGATAAACCACAAACAAAGTACCCGCTTTGTTTGCTCTCTATGGACTATTTAAGATTACTAACTTCAGACTTAAATCCTCTTGTGTATGACACTCATACACCAAGTTTGAAGGCACATAAGTAATCTAGGGTATTCAAGATAATTTATAATATGCGAAAATTAAACAAACACTTTGATAAATGAATAATGCATCATTTTATTTCAAAATAAATATAAAATCGTTTACATTACATGTAGCTCTAGGGCATACATCCCAAAAATCTCCCACTTGCACTATAGCAAATAGGACATGTCACGTAATCCTAGACAATCTAGGTGACCTCCAAACACTTTAGCCGATAAGGTCTAATGTAAACGGATCAGCCATGTTCCTTTGAATTTCCTCTCTATATGCTTTCCCTTCTTATGGCTTCTTGGTTCTTTGAATTTGCCATTGTACCACTATTATCGTAATAAATTGTGAGTGATTTATTCATATCTGGAACAACTTCCAGATCTCCCAAGAATTTTACGAAGCCAGACTGCTACCTTAGCTGCTTCACAAGTGGCTACATACTCAGCCTCCATGGTGGAGTCAGCAATGCAAGATTGTCTTACACTCCTCCATACTATTTCCCCACCACCTAGGGTAAACACTGATCCAGATGTTGATTTCCTAGAATTGATATATGTCTGAAAATCAGAGTTCGTATATCCCCTTAAGATCATATCCACATCGGAATACACAAGCATATAATCTCTCGTTCTCTTAAAATACTTGAGAATGTGTTTCACAGCCACCAAGTGATCCAATCCTGGGTTCGACTGAAACCTACTGACTACTCCCACTGCAAAATAGATGTCCGGTCTCGTGCATAACTGATGAGCGGAAAATATATCAATATTTACCGCCTCTTTTACCTAATATTTTGTTTAGCTTCTCGGGTTTGATGAACTTTTTGATGTGTTTTAGTTTTTTTTACAGATAAAATAAAATTGGGACTCAATGGAATTATTTAGGACGAAATTTCGAACAAATAAGGGCAAAAACTGGACTTGACATTTTGATTTTGGAGATTGGAAACTTGAAATGACGTTCTAACAAAGTACAATTTCGAAAATTCTAACTTTACGAAATTGTCATATTTTGGCCATAACGTTATACTCCGATATCGGATTGAGGTGATTCAAGTTTCAAATTAAAGAAGACTCAAAGATATACAACTTTGAAGTTCATAATAATTCTGAATTCTGAAGTTTACATGACCGAAATTGATAAAACATCCAGAAGTGTGTTATGTGTAATTATTAAAGTCATTTTTAAAATAAAATCAAAAATCAAAAATCAAAATTGTCAAACTTCCACCAAACATGTTGGTGCCATGTTTGGTGCCATGTTTGATTCCATGTTTGGTGCCATGTTTGTGGAGCAATTGGTGGAGAAATTGGTGGAAGCCTTTAGGTATGCCTATAAATACCAAGCTAAACTTTGTAAATTTTTCATGCTTTCTTTGGAGGAATTTCTCCATGAAAACCTAAAGGAAAGTGTCTTGTATATTTATTTAAGTTTTCTTGTATTTTCTTTTTATTTAATTAATAAAATTTTGTGTGTTTTCATTTACAGTATGAATAAATAATCTCATTCTGCTGGGGTGAAAATGTGAGACTTTTAATATAATAAATTAGATTAATCTCCCTTATTTTAATTAAAATTTGGATTAATTAGTTACCGCCTATATGGCTGGTTTAGGTTACAACCTTATTTACCGCCTATGTGGTCGGTTTTACATTTCAGACGTAGTTTCCGCCTATATGGTCGGTTTAGGTAATAACCTTGTTACCGCCTATATGGTCGGTTGGATTAATTGAGACAAATGGAATTACTGCCTTTATGGGATGGTTAAATATAATTAATTAATCAGTAAACATTGACAATAAGAGAGATTTCTAATTTTGAAATATTAAAAGTGGATCCTCTAACCCTAACATTTTCTTTCATTATTGTAATTTTACTTCTTTTTTTTTATCTTCAAGTTATTTTTTATGATGTTTTGTTTATTTAAGTGTTTAGTAATCCTAAGTATGTTTTGTAACTAAACATATTTTCTAGAGGTGTGATGAATTCCACTATCACCGGTTTATAAGGGGTTATTTCATGTGTTGGGTAACATAAAGGTTTATTTATTAAGTCTTAAGCTTAATGCTTCTTGTTAACTGGCCATTAATAAGATTGATGTGGTAAACTTAAAATAAAATTGACGAAGGAATTTTAGGTTTCAGCCTTAGACTTAATAGCCCACGATCTTCCTTAAGGATAGATAACCCTTAATAGATTTTCTTCCAGGATAGACATATACCTGTCGGGCGGGGGTAAACACAATTGGAACTTAATCTTAATGAATTCAGGTAACTTGGTTAACATAGACATATGAATAATTGGGTTACACTGGGTATTTGCATCTGACCATCGACATAGGCTTTTGCATAATTTCATGTTCCAGGTTAGTAAACCAATATATTGCACAAACATGAGATAACCACTTCATCTTTAAAAGATATTGAAAGGATTCAAAACCCTAGATAGTTTAATAATATTGATTTTACCTTTAATTCACTTTCACACTATTTTATTTACTTGTTTTAGTTTAAAGTCACCATCCAATCAAACAACCAATCTATTAGATACTCGTAAACATTTGGCTTCATAAATTAATAGCTTAGGTATTAAGTCCTCGTGGGATCGATATATTTTATACTACTTGAACGATACGTGCACTTGCGTTATACTTGTGTGATCATACCAGTCAATAACATAACATACATGAGACTACCAACTGCTGAGGCATATGAGATATGTCTCATTTCCTCAACATCTTGAGGTGTCTTAGGAGACTGTTCCTTCGACAAATGAATTCCATGCCGATAAGGCAGATTGCCTTACCTGGAATTCTACATCCCAAATCGCACAAGGATTTTGTCGATATAAGATGCATGAGACATAACTAACAGTCCTTTCTTACGATCCCGAAGTATCTGAATCCCAAGAACATAACTGGCCTCTCCCAAATCTTTCATTTGGAATTAGTTAGCTAGGTTTTCACGTTCGATAATATCTTTACATCATTCCCAATGAGTAAAATATCATCGACGTATAAAATAAGAAAAACCACCTTCCCGTCAATGACGCGCTTGTATACACAAGGCTCATCAACATTCTGCTCAAATTCATAAGACTTGATCATGGTATCAAATCTTATATTCCAAGATCGAGATGACTGCTTAATTCCATAAATGGACCTTTGCAACTTGCAAACTTTTTGCTCTTGACCTTGGGCTATGAACCCCTCTGGTTGTACCATATAGATACTCTCATCAAGATTGCCATTCAAGAATGCAGTCTTGACGTCCATTTGCTAAATTTCATAGTCATAATATGCGGAAATAGACAAAAGAGTGCGAATGGATTTGAGCATGGCTACTGGCGAGAAAGTTTCCTCATAGTCAACTCCCTCTTTCTGGGTATAACCATTGGCCACTAGCCTAGGATTGAAGGTCTGTACCTTCCCATTTGCTCCCCTCTTTCTCTTATAGATCCACTTGCAACCTATGGGTTTCACCCCATCAGGTTGGTCTACAGGTTCCCAGACTGAGTTGGAGTACATAGACTCCATCTCTAGGTTCATGGCTTTGAGCCATTCCTCTTTGTCAGAATCATCCATTGCACTATGATAGGTCAATGGATCATCTATACCATCGCTGGATGCGACAACTTGTGCCTCTCCAACCCCAAGGTAGAGATCAGGTTGTCGTACAACCCTCACACTGCGTCTAGGTGGTAGATCATTCTAACGAACTTGCATCTAATGCTCAAATGTCGAAGGTGCTATGTATTTGTCAACTGTTATTGATGATGGTGTGCTGGTCGAACCAGCAAGTAACTCTTCTAGTAACACTTTACTTCGAGGCTTGAACTGCCTCATATAGTCATCCTCTAGAAACGTAGCATTTTTCGATACAAACACTTAGTTATCATCAGGACTATAGAAGAATCCAACCCTAGTCTCCTTAGGATAGCCTACAAATAGGCACACCTGAGAACGTGGCTCCAACTTTGTAGTCTTATTCTTCAGCACATGTGCTGGACACCCCATATGCGGAAATGTCATAAACTAGTTTTACGACCATTCCACAACTCTAAGGGAGTCTTAGGAACATACTTAGATGGAACTACATTAAGGATAAGCATTGCAGTTTGCAGTGCATATCCCCAAAAGGGTAATGAGCTATAATTAAACATAGATCTCATCATGTCTAGTAGGGTCCGATTTTTCCTCTCTGTAACACCATTTTGCTGTGGTGTTCCAGGTTCTGTGAGCTGGGATACTATCTCATGCTCAACTAAGAATTCCTCAAAATCTCTGTCAAGGTATTCTCCTCCATGATCTGATCGTAGAGTTTTTATTATTTTACCCAATTGGTTCTCAACCTCAGCACGATACTCTTTGAACTTTTCAAAAGTATCTGACTTGTGTTGCATCAGGTAAACATACCCATATATGGAATAATCGTCAATGAATGTGACGAAGTATTCATAACCACCTCGAGCTTTTATATTCATCGGTCCGAAACATCTGAATGTATTAGCTCAAGTGGTTGATTGGCTCTTATACCTTTTCCAGTAAAAGGTCTCTTGGTCATTTTGCCTTCTAAACAGGATTCGCAGACTGGTAAAGTTCCGAGCTTTAACTGGTTTAAGGCTCCGTTCTTTATCAATTTGTCTATCCGATCAAGGTTGATATGACCAAGTCTAAGATGCCATAAATATGTGTCATCGTGAGAAATCTTTTGCCGTTTAGTTTTAGGTTTCTCAACCTTAAACATTTCAGCATTGAGCATTGACTTATGTGATAACGGTCTTAACACATACAAGTTATTTTCTGAGTTTCCTGTGCATATGGTTAATCAATTTCTACCAAAAATAACTAAATTTCTATTAAAAGAAACTGAATAACCATCATCCAAAAGTTTAGAAACAGAAATCAAATTCCTGCGAAAACCAGGAATGAATAACACATTGTTCCAATTTAAATAACTATTATTTGTAAAATTTAAACTAGAAACTCTCATTGCTCTTGCTGAAACAGCATCCCCGTCCCCGACCCTCATGGTGTAGTCACCTTCAGCAAGGTCCCTCTATGAGTCAAGTAGCTGTAAAGAAGAACAAACATGGTTAGTGGTTCCAGAGTCAACAATCCAGGCGGATTTATCATCCTCCACTAATAGAGATTCGATAACGAGTAAATCATATTTACCTGTGTCATTTTTCTCCTTCAGCTCAGCAAGTTATTTAAGACAATTCCTTTTCCAATGCCCTTTTCTTGTTGTAATGGAAACATTTTCCCTTGGGCTTGGCATCCTTGGAACCTTTCTTGTTTTTCTTCTTCATGGGCTTAGCCTTAGCCTTCCCAGTGCTATTCTTCTTCATCTTTGCAGATTTAGAAGACTCGGCAACATTTTCCTCAGCACTAGACTTACGAGGATCCACAAGCATGGAATCGTAGTGGTGAGCTCATTAAGCAGGTGGGTCAAAGTAAAAGTCAATTTGTTCATAACATAGTTGCTTTTAAACTGCAGGAAATGCTTCATAAGAGTTTACATAATCATGGTCACCTGGCTACGCTCATCAGTATGAGCTCCATAGGTTTCAGCAGTGTTGAGATAGGTCATCATCCGCAAGACATGCTCTCGGACTGATGTCCCATCCTTTATCATAACAGTCATCGCTAAGAACATGGCCTCATGACGTTGACATTCCCAAGGCTGCCCGAACATGTCCTGCAATGACTCTGTCATCTGAGATGCCGAAGCCATAGGTTCATGATTTGCAGCAAGAACCTCAAACATCCCTGCTAGCAAGTAGCAGCAAGCTTTCTCATTAGTTGCGACCCATTTCTGGTAGGCATTACGCATAGCTTGGCCAGCATTTCTGGCCAGCTCGGGAGGACACTCCTCCATTAGGACAAACTTTAGGTCTTCGCAGATCAGAATAGCGTTCATGTTACTTTTCCACTTAACATAATTTTCTCCCGTTAATTTATCGTTTGAGAGTATGGAAATAATTGGAAAATCCATGGCTGAAAAATAAAATAAACATGCATTTAACATTCATTAATCGCATATTAAAATCCTCAAACAATTTTGGCATAAAATTAAACATGATGCATGAACCATGAATAACGAATTAGAAACCTAAGAGAATTATTATGCCACAGAAATTTATCATCCCACAAGTAAGTGCCGTCGTAGGGTAGGTCAAGTACTTGCATGATAAATCGAGACAGTCTCAGTCGATTAATATATGCGGGAATAACTCTTATACCTATATTAAACAACTACCGTTAGATTCGATCAAGGAATTTTATTAACAGTTAATTATTCCTTTGTGAGTGTGACCCGCCGTTTCGGGATTTTTGGACTTAACAAGTGAAGTGCCGCCGTAGGGTAGGTCAATTCACAAGATACATCTAGAATCCCTATCCTCTCGGAATCCAAACATGATATTGACCCAAAATGGACACCATCCGTAGTGGGACGAAAGCAAAGCCGTCTTGAGACGCCTTTTGAATCTCACGTTTTTGGACTAACAACGAAGATCGTGGGATATATTGTCGTATATCCCTCTCCTACTCACTATTTTAAAATTAAGGTTTCTATTTATTAAATATCTAATATTTTAATTTAACTAGTGTGAATAAATTTATGGCGGCTAAATCATAACTTTTATTTACACTAGTTCACCATTAGTGACTTAACCAATTTTAACTCTTAAAATTTATATCACTAATTATCCATTAGTCTCTACTAATTGTATTAATCAATTAGACTAATTTAATTAGATTGATATTAATGACCTATTATATTTTAACTCTTAAAATATTAGAGCACTAATAGGTTTAAAATTTTAGAATCCTAAAATGGTCAAGATTTATATTAAACAATTTAATTAATCTTAGTGCGTTATAAAATCCAATGGTAAGTGGAATTGTATTCCGAGTGCATACCATATTACCATTCATTCGGATTCGGCTATGGAATTTATGTCCGGGTTTCCATACTATATACCAATGGAATTTATTTTGCACTTATTAAGCCCAATATATTAGAATTCAAATTTTAAACCATAAAACTAATTAATCAAATTAATTATTTTTCCATGCATATTATAATCTAATTTAAACATTTTAAATCACATAAAATCATAATTCATGTCTATAATGACTATGCATCGAATGCATGTTATGGAATGTAAAATGCAAGAGTAGGCTAACACAAAAATATTTTGCATTGAACGAGCTCTTATTTTTCATATACTAATATAATTAGTACAAAAATACCCAAGGCATCCATTGGTCTTCAAATCACGCTCCAATGTGGTGTTGGCTCCTTTTGCGACTTTGGTGCTCCAAATTACAAGAATTGAAATTTTACATTGGAAAATAAAAATTACAACAATTGTAAACAATGGCCTTATGGCCTTACATCCAAAAATCAAAACCAACTAAAAAATACGAGCCGAAAAAATTTAAGACCAATGCAAAATCCATTCATCACATGAAAATAATAATCATTCATCTTATGAATATTATATTGTGTCTACTCATCTAAACATACATATCAATATTTATAACTCATATATACATATTTAAAATAGTAACTTTAAATGAAAATAGAAGGGTTAAGATCACTTTTCAACCTTTCTCTCGATGCCAATTGTAGGAAACGCTTTCCTCGTGCAGCGGAAACGGTTTAGGCACACGGATCAGACTTGAAAATTTTTTCTGCCCTTCCCTTGAACTGGCCGAATGTTACTACCACCATCACTGGAATTTTTCTTCATTTTTAGACAAAATTCCAGCACCGAAACGGCCCCAGGACAGTCCCTGAACAGCCCCAAACAGTCGGACAAAGACTGGATTGTTTTGGACTCGATTCGCGCCCAACGCACTGCGGAAATAGCCCCTGAAATGCGTGAATAATGGCTATGTTTTGGTTCTGATTTTTCACTTGAAAACAGCCATAACACAGCCCCAAAACATCAAAAAATATTCCCAAAAAAACTAGATTAAAACGAAACCAAATCGAGTTCCGTTTCACCAAGTAAAAGGGAGATGTGGGCATTAGGATCTTCAGCCGCTCGGTTGTAATTGAAAGTGCTCGGTTGTAATTGAAAGTGCCACAAACTTCCAGGAAGTTGCTGATGTGGGCTTTAGGATCTTCAGTTGCATTCCCCATAAACTGAATTGACTGCTGTATCATCTGGATGCATGTTTTGATGTCACACGTATTTGCTGGAAAATGAGGAAGTACAATATAGGAAATGAAGCCGTCAACCACCGGAATAGTTCTGTCTCGAATGGGAATTGGTGGTGCAACCTCCAAAGGTTCAGGTTCCATGTTGATCAGTGCTTCTTGGCCTTCTCGCCTTTCCCTTCTCAACTGTCTGATTGTTCTTTCTATCTTGGGTCAAGCGGTCGAATTTTAAAGCTTCTGGTTCGTCTCATGTAGTGTATGAGAACCTAAAACACAAGAAAACAAAAATAATAAGTAAAAATAAATTAGACACAAGTAAAGGTATCTAACCTGAAAATTAACAGTGAAAGATAAATATGTCCCCGGCAACGGCGCCAAAAACTCGACCGGCGTAATCAGACTCGTATAACGCAAGCGCACGTATCGTTCAAGTAGTATAAAAGTATCGATCTCACGAGGACTTAATACCTAAGCTATAAATTTATGAGGCCAAATTTTATAAGTATCTAATAGATTGGTTGTTGATTGGATGGTGACTATAAACTAAAGACGAATAAATAAAACAGTGTGAAAGTAAATTAAGAGAAAACTCAATATTAAGAAACTATCTAGGGTTGTGAATCCTTCCAATATCTTTTTAAAGATGAAATGGTTATCTCATGTTTGTATAATATATTGGTTTACTAACTTGGAACATGAAATTATGAAAAAGCCTATGTCGATGGTCAGCTGAAAATACCCAGTGTAACCCAATTAATCATATGTCTATATCAACCAAGTTACCTGAATTCATTAAGATTAAGTTCCAATTGTGGCTACCCTCGCCCGACAGGTATATGTCTATCTTGTAAGGAACTCTATTAAAAGGTTATATATCCTCAAGGAAGATCGCGGGCTATTAAGTCTAAGGGTGAAACCTAAAATTCTTTCGTCAAGTTTATTTTAAGTTCACCAAATCAATCTTATTAATGGCCAATTAATAAGAAGCATTAAGCTTAAGACTTAATAAATAAACCTTTATATTACCCAAACCATGAAATAACCCCTTATAAACCGGTGATATTGGAATTCTTCACAACCCCAGATAACGGGATTAGTTACGACACATATCTAAGGCTAGTAAAAGCTTAAAAAAAGTAAATGACATAAAGTAAATGATGGAAATAAAAAAGGTAAAAATATAATAAAAGAAAATGTTGGGGGTTAGATGATCCACTTTTATTACTTCTATTTTAGATATCTCCCTTATTATAATATATAAATTTTGCGTGATATTACTAACTGACCATATAGGCGGTATCCTGATTAAGTCAAATTTATAAATAATTCCAACCGACTATACAGGCGGTATCCATGTTTAGTCAGGTTAAAACCAATTTTATTAAGTCCAACCGACCATAAAGGCGGTGTCCTCTTTAAGTTAGGTTTTAAATAGTTTATATATTATAATTAAGGGAGATTAATATAAATATTAGTAATAAAAGCTTGACCTTTAACCCCAGCAGAGGGGAGTTACCTCCTCATGCTAAAAAAATAAAACAAAGACTGAAAAGTAAAGAAAATAAAGAACTATTGCGTAAAGTAAATAAAATTAAATACTGAAAGCTGTAAATAAATAAACAAGATACAATCTTCTTACTATTCTTAAAGAATTTCTTAGAAGAAAGTATGGTTTTACAAATGAAATTCGGCCTCTATTTATAAGAAAAATTTGTCCTCACGCGTGGCACCTTGCGCATCGCGACGCGCCGTTGATTGAAAACACGTGGCGCTGGCTTCGCGAGATGATGACACGTGGCGTCGTAGAATTATTAGCTGAATTATTGGCTTGGCGTCGCGACGCGTAAAGGTGTGCGCGTTGCAATGCTGACGTCAGCATGATTTCATCAATGATGATTGTCGGCAGCATGTGATGGTGACACATGTCCGGCGCACATTAGCAGATGTTGACATATGGCAGACGCATGTTAAAAATGGCGCATGATAGCAAAACTTCTCTGATTGGTCCACGTGTCCGACACATTATAGTAGTCTCCAGTGCACGTTAGCAAATGGCGCATTTCAGCACGACGTATTTTAGCAAAACGATGCATTTTAGCATAAAATTTATATTTTTGCCTTTTTTGTCCGTTTTTTGCTGTTTTGGCTCCGAATTGCCTCCAGAGAGTCATGTTATTTTATTTATCTATAAAATAACACAAAACACATCAAAATATTCACAAAACTCAAGAAACTATACAAAATATTAAGTCAAATGAGTGAGAAATAGTGATCTATTTACCACTCATGAATCCATATGTAGCAATCATGCATGGCTTAAGCTGAATTAACCACCTCGGGTTTGGGATGGCTTTAGACATGGGTTTCAGGGTGTTTTGGTACGGTTATGTTTTGAGCAGTCCATGTATGATAAATAGATGTATGAATAGGGCAACTATAAGCCATGAAATAGATCACGTCAGGTTATAAAAGTTTAAGGCATGAGGCTTATGGAGACAGAAATACCGCCTCTTGCCCGTCGCGTATTGGGAAATCGGGATGTGTTAGAATATTTGAAAATGGGCAGCCGTATATAAAATAGGGGTCAGATATTCGATAAATGTCATGGCGAACATAAATTAAATTTGGGCTGAAATTCACAGAATGTTTGGCCGAACATAAATTGAAGTAAGAAATCTAGAAATGATGAATAAAATAGGGAGAATAAGAGGCTTACTGGCTCAATATGGGAGCAATCATGGTCTCTCAAGGACAGTAGAGTAGGGATGTGGTCCCCATATTTGAGCCTAAATATTTTTTGGCGACCAGAGGCACGTTCCAAGGTTGAAACAAATGGCAGATGTGGGTCTTCAAGGGCGCAGTCAGATGTTGGGAGTCTGAGGAATGACATATATCAAAACCGATCGAAGTATCAGGAGACCTAAGGGTCCATCATATATCATAGTCGAGATAGAAGTATCTCACAACCGATCAAAGCATCGGGGGACCTGAGGGTCTATCAATCATCACATCCAGGATCAAAACATCTCACAACCGATCGAATCATCGGAGGACCTGAGGGTCCATCAACTATCACAGACCGGATCGAAGGATCAAGGGACTCGCGGATCCATAAACTCTCACCAAGCTACATACCTAGATTGAAACAACTCACCACCGATTGAAGCATCGGAGAGCCTGAGGGCCCATTAATTAAGAAAAATAGTATGCTATTGACCTGCGTAAACACACACGTATAACGCAAGCGCACGTATCGTTCAAGTAGTATAAAAATACCGATCCCACGAGGACTTAATTCCTATTATTGTTATCAATTATTGATACTATTTATTTACAAATATCTAATTAGATGGAGAAGAGAATGATTGTTTGATTGGTTGAAAGTGGTTTTACAAAATAAATAAATAAAAAGATAAAAGAAAATACTAAGGAAAATAACAAAAGACACAAAGATCTAGGGTTGTGAATCATTCTAATATCATTTTAAAGATGAAGTGGTTATTTTATGTTTGTGTAATAAATCAGTTTACTAACCTGGAACACTAAATTATGTAAAAGCCTCTTCCGATGGTCAAACACAAATACCCAGTTTAACCTAATTGAACCATATGTCTATGTCAACCAAATTACTAGATTCATTAAGTTTAAGTTCCAATTATGGCTACCCCCGCCCGACAGGTATATTCCTATCCTGTAAGGAAATCTATTAAAGGGTTATCTATCCTCAAGGAAGATCGTGGGCTATTAAGTCTAAGGCTGAAACCTAAAATCCCTATGTCTAGTTCATTTTAGATTTACCACATCAATCTTATTGGTGATCAGACAACAAGAAGCATTAAGCTTAAGACTTAATAAGTAAACCTTTAAATTACCCAAACTATAAAATAACCCCTTATAAACCGGTAATATTAGAATTCATCACAACCCCAGATAACTAACACATAACTAGGGCTAGTAACAACTTAAAAGTAAAAGACATAAAATAAAAATACTAAAAAGTAAAAGACATAAAGTAAAACTGAAAAGTAAAATAAAATAATTGCTAAGGTAAAAAGAATTACTTTTACTACTACTAATTTAGATATCTCCCATAAAATAATATATAAACTTGTGATTCTTTCTCCAACCAGCCATATAGGCGGTAACCTGATTAAGTCAAATTAAGTCCAACCAGCCATAAAGGCGGAACCAAAATTAAATTACCAACCGACCAATCTGGCGGTATCCTTTATTAGTCAGGTTTAAATCAGATTAAAATGAATTACCAACCGACCAATCTGGCGGTATCCTTTTTAAGTCAATAATTTAAATAGTGAATATATTATTTTTAAGGGAGATTAATCTAAATAGTAACAGTAAAAGAATTACCTTTCACCCTAGTTGGAGAAGTTACCTCATCATGGTAAATAGTAAAAACTGTAAAAAGTAAAAAGTAAAAATTAAATTACTATTAATACAAAACGTAATTAAAATTATTTACAAAACTAAAAATTAAAAAACTAAAAAACTAAAAAAAACTAAAAACTAAAGAATCTAGAGAGAGAAACTCTCTCTTTAGATAGAATAGAAGAGATAGAGTGGTGCCCCGAATTCTGAAATCTTGAGCTCAATTTATAGGCGCGGATAAGCTTCCAGCGTCGCGACGCCAAGGACCTCAGCGTCGCTACGCCAGCTTTTTTCGACGTGGCACGCTCTGGTTCGCCGGTTTGAAGATTCTGGATAAGCTGATAAGGTGACACGTGGCAGAGTGGTTGGGCTTCAATTATTGTGACACGTGGCGGCTTCTGATTGGTCGCTGAGATTCTTATCCGCCACGTGTCAGATAAGGATTAGATACTCAATGATTGATGCTGACGTGGCGGTGACGTGGCGGTGACATGGCGACGACGTGGCGACACGTGGGAAAAAGAATATCGGCACCGTAGAATTGCGACACGTGGCGCTCCCTGATTGGCTGATGATGATGTGGCGGTGAGGTGTCAATGTTGACTTGTTGACTTGCTGACGTGGCTGATGACATGGAATGACACGTGGAACACGTGGCGATGATGATTGTCGGTACCGTAGGATGCTGACACGTGGCACGGCGCATTTTAGCAGATCGGCTGTGATGGTGACACGTGGCACGGCGCATTTTAGCAAAGTCAAACTTTTCTCAGATTCTGATTTGTGGACCCGGCGCACGTTAGCACTGTTCGGCGCATTTTAGACGTCGCGACATGGAAGGCTTGGCGTCGCGACGCGCTAAAGACCAAAATATCCCTGTTGACGCATTTTTGTCCGTTTTTGCCCCAAATTGCCTCCAATGCTTTCCAAACTTTATTTATCTGCAAAATAACAAAAAATACATCAAAACGTTCACAAAACTCGAGAAACTATACGAAATATTAGGTTAAATGAGTGGGAAATAGTGATAGATTTACCACACATCAGCTATAAAGTCAGGTAAGTCCGGCGATGCCTAAAAAACTAGATAAGTAAAAATATATGCATGACTTTGTTAGACTTGTTATTGTCACACACTCCAAAATCCTACAAAAGTAGGGGGATTATAAACATTACATTTATACTTATAGCCCAATGACGAGTCTCTTATGGGGCAACCACCTCAAAGCTTGGAAAATTACAAGGTTAAATGCCGGAAGAGAAGGGAACACCAGAGAATCAGAAAAACGGTCAAGTCTCGGCTGTACATCACCTATGTCCGACCAACCTTCTCTTAGATCAGAATATCTAACCAGATATATATAGAAAACCTAAAATCTGGCCGGACATATGAATGTTGTCAGTGAATGTGCAGATTATCAATTGCTGGTATCACGAGATTTGATTAGTGTCTGACCCAATATATATTTGAAATAAATGTTCGACCGAATATGTATTGGGTTGTCAGCCAGTGTGCAGATTTTCAATAACCTATGCTTGCGAACTACTTGGAATGTTTGGGGAAAATGGGAGTGAGCTTAAAGAGCTCAGCACGTAAAGCACTCATACTCTCAACATGACCTCACCAACAAAATAAGGATATATGTAAGTATATATATATAATATAATGTATAAAAATAGCATATACTATAATATCATCTTAAGCAATCATCCCACAACAATACAAACATCCATCAAACATGGTTGCTAATTCAGGTCCAATATAATAGTGGATTGAAATCAATGGGAGAGTCCCTCTCATACTCCTGAGGTTTCCCATCATATCATCTCGCAAAATATGTGTGAGTTGGTTAAAACCAATGGGAGAGTCTCTCTCATACTCCCAAGGTTTTTCACCATATAATCTTACAAAATATCTTATCACATGTCATCTCATCTCTGACCACTATTATACAAAACCCAACAGCATAATATTGTTGGACAATTATGACCCATAGCATCACTATTTGTACAGATCATGGTGTTGTTGTACAAATTAACTATGTGACAAAGGAGATTGCACTCTTATCATTTGTGATTAGATCACCTAGATATATAAATGATATGAGGTCCTTATGATTTGTTCCTGGATTGAGAATGATATGAGACAGTATCAGTCCACGAAGGATAAATCATTAAATATCCCTAGTCAGAGTATTTTCGAGATTGGACATCGATAATTATGTAAAAGACTAGTATTACACTTGTGCGCATTGTGAGGGCATAACAGCATAGTTCTCATATATTTGGGTATAGGATACTCATGCAAGTGTAATAGGAGGTTGTGTTTTACCGATGGTACGGGAAACAGCTTCGCTCTGGATAGACCCCATCGGAATTCCATTGGTAGTATGACTATGTGTCTATGGAAGTCCGAAATTAGGGTAGGTGTATTTGGTCTTAACCTGAGACTTGCACCGCTAATACTTGCGACAATCAATATACTTTGGTTTTGGTCGTCCAAGGCTTTAACCGGTTTCTGTGTACGCCTCTTCTGGGTATATCGAGAATCGTAGTGTGTTGGGTGTGATGTCAAGACGGAAGTGTCACTCCAGTCATATGGAGTTGATGATCGCGCAGGGATACAGAACTGGTTCTCTAAAAAAGTTGCAACCGTCAGGATAATATGACTTGGTCATGATTATCCGATATTAAAGAGAATAGTTGCTCGTAATCCGATATATACTTCGTATGGGGCAGACACTGTACCAGCCCCAGGCCTTGCATGTGATCATCCGATACTGGATCGACATACACAATACTACGTATACTACGCCTGATATAGATCCTTATTCATGTAAGGATATTTCTGGAGAATTGGGTAGGCATGGCGCTTTGCTAGAAGCCAACCTTGTCTTGTAAATTGGTATAAACGTGGTACGGGGTACTTACGTGTTTGGACAGTCCGACGACCGAATTTACTGCCAACATATCCGGGGATCTCACGGGTCCCTTCCCGAAGATTCACCGATGACGTATGACTCGCACTTTTATTAATCTGGGATTAATTATTGATGAGAGAGAAAATTAATCTGGGATTAATTGCGGAGATATTTTATCTGGGATAAAATATCATTTAAAGAGAGATAACAATTAATTTGGAATTAATCGATAAATTAATATATTCGATATATTAAACGAAATTGGATTTCGACGCGGAATTAAAATTAGTTTTTAATTCGGGCGAACGAATTAATTTAGAATTAATTCGTTAGCGATGTGAATAGTGACTTCGCTAGGCGTAATCATTTAATTGCGTCGCAACGGAAAATTCGTTAATTTGGAATTAGCGAACCCGAGCCTGGGATTGTTTGCGAGCGCATTCGCATTTCGAATTCGAGTGCAGCACGCATGTCAAATCAAGCGTCAAATCTCTAGTCGCATCAAGCGTCAAATCATTAGTCACTTTGAGTGATGTGACAACATGTCACTTGATTTGATTGATTGAGTGATGTGACTTGATGAGAGTTGTTGTAGCTTTTAATGGCTTGACTTTTTTTGGAAAAAGAAAATCAATTAATTAATTTTGGAAATTGATTTGTGTATTAGATACACAAAATAGACAACAACTAACACAACACTCATCTCTCTCTTCCATCCATCTCCCTCTCATTCACGCCTATGGAGAGGCTGATTTCTTCTGGTTAGCCGAGAGCTTGAAGAAAAAGGGAAGCAAAGTGTTTGATTTTTGTGGCAAAAATCAAGAGAGCTAGCACTCCGAGAGACATGCGAAGGTGATAGGGAAGTCCACCCATGAGCTTGGAATCGTTTGACGAAGCTTGGAGATTGTTCAAGGAGCAACAATGGCCGAAAATAGTGAGCTATTTCACTGCCACTGCCGAGCAGTCCATGGAGGCAGAAAATTATTTTTGTTGCCTACCGCGTCGCTCAACCGCGATGTAAGTATTCCGCAACTTCCTCGTTGTATTCGCACATGTATTTCTTGCTTGATATTCGATCCTCGGGACGTATAAACTCCAACAATTGGTATCAGAGCGATTAAAAAGCATGAAATTTGATTAGGGATTAAAATTTGGGTAAAATGAATTTGAGCATGATTTAATGAAATTTGATGAATTAGTATGCTTAAATGTGTTTTAATTAAGTGTTGATTGGATCAATTTGATGAAATTGTGTTTGGAACAAATTTCCCCAAATTTCTTGTGTTGGCCGAATGGTTGAGTGCCCTAATTCTTGGTAATTTTTTTTTATTTCGTTGATCATTGGATGACTTGAAACGATTGAGGATGTTGATTTAATGTCGATTGTGGATTTAATTGGATTGAAACTGAATCGGACACAAATCCCCTCTATTGCCGAGAACAATATGCATGTAAATTGGGTTTGATTTTTGATGAAATGTGTTGGACATGTTTTGTTGTTAATGAGCATGATTAATTAGGCTAATTGATATTTTAGAAATATTGATTTGGGTGATTAATAATGCTATACACTTTGGTAATTAAATTGGGAATTGGGAATTTGGAATTTGTAATTTAATTATATTGGGCCTAATTTTGGAAATTGGACTTTGAAAGTTGTTATTGGGCTTATTGGGCTTGGTTGTACTAAGTTGGGGTTAGGCAAAATTGGTTGGATCCAGTTGGGCCCAAAACCGCTTCCATATAGCCCAAATGCGACTAATAGACTTTTAAAGTTTAATTGGGCCTAATGGGCCTAAATTGATTTCTGGGCTTATGGGGTAACTCCCGGATTGGACTTTGGTTATTGGGTTCGACCCGAGTTGACCAAAAGTCCACGCCTTAAGAAATTAATTAAAAGCCCATTGGACTTTAATTAAATTGACGTTGGACGTTAATCGGGCTTTGAGACCCGTAGCGATTAAATTTGGAATTTAAGTCGTAAAGGTTTATTAATAACGTGTAGTATTTAATTTGGAATTAAATAGCGAGTTAGTATTAAATATAAATTGAATTGGATTTAATTATGTAGTTTAATTTAATTCGAGAATTCGTACTTTGAGTACTTATTCGCAAAACGAGTTTGACTCGCGCAAAATTAAATCGTTGTTTGAACATTGGATGATCACTAATTATCAGATTAATTAATTTGATTAGATTGATTGATAACATGCTTGTGTGAATACATGGTTGCGATGCATAAATAATGTATATCGGATGGATATTAGATGGGTGGGACAATTTTAGAAATTGTTGTAATAAATTTGATTTATTAAATTGGACCTGCGTGTCCAGCCTTATTACCTCCTTATTCTTTGTATTCTCTTCTCACATATTCCCCTCAATGTAAATGAGGTTTCTTTAGAAGTGTAGTGTAACAGGTAGAAGTTATACTTGTGCTAGCGGGAGAGAGAAAGTGAGAGATTTGATCTAGGATCAATGTGTAAAGGCCGCATATCATTATTATTTTATGATATGCGCTTTATTATGTGTTTAGAATGCATGTTTAATGGTGTATGATGATGAGACCTTAACAAAGATAATAAATTGGTTGCCAATTTGCACTCGAAAAACCCTTGCAAAATATTAAGCGTCTTTCCTTCCATTGAGTGATTCTCACTCAAGATCCGAGACTGGCATTGGCTTGTTGGCCAAAGTCAAGGCCTTTATTCGTCGAGGATGTGTTTGAATCACGAGAGCTTTGTTCCATATTGGTGTCTTGTCCAAGTTGTGGTTTGTTGGCCAAAGTCAAGACCACTTCTTGTCCATCGACATTGATTACGAAGCTTTCCATGGTCAATGGGTCACGCCTAACTGGGATCACTAAGTTTGTTGTGCCAAAGCCAAGGCTTAGTTGATTCAGAGGAAAAAGGTTAGGTAATACATTGGATATATTGGCATATATAAGATATATGTTTCGGATTTGGATGTCCCCCTACTGGATCTAGGAATTGGATTGGATCCAATTGATCTTAGAGATCTACCTAGTTAATTATCATACAATTTGTTGGCCAAAGTCAAGATTGTGTGATATTTAACGGGATCCTGGCCCGCTAGGAAACACGGTTTCCCGAGTACTCGACAGAGGGTTAGAGGCTCGACAAAAAATAGTGGGAGGCAAGAATTGAATTTTCAATAATCGTTTAATTACTTGCCATACACGCTCAATCAAATATCATTCGTCAAATAAATTAAATGTTAGTTGGACTAATATTTAAATTGTTGTTTTAACAAATAGTTGGACTGTATTCAAACTATTCATTTATAGTTGATTTTATAATTGGATTATAGTAATCAATATAATTGATTTTAATCTATTAAATTATAGTTGATTAAATAGTTGGACTATAATAATCATTATAATAAATAGTACCTAAATCGTTGATTAAATAGTTGGACTATCAGAATCAAGATAAAATTGAAAGATTGACATTTAAAACATAATCCTTGGGAAAATGTATTTAAATGGTTTAATTTTCAAATTGGGAATAAAATTTCAGGATGGTCCTGGAATATAATAAGTTACTTTATTTGATAAAATAACATATTATGCCTAAAGCCCGGAGTTAAGCAAACAGTAGAGCATAATCTTTGGAAGATCATGTGATGATAACTTAAGTGCTTAATCCATTTAGCTTGTCGCAGTGGACTCCTTAATTTCTGAATCAGAACTAAGGATTAGATCCTTAAAGTATGATAAAGAAATTGAAGGATCTTCATAAATCTATGCTTAGATTTTAGAAGTACTAAAATTGCAATAATAATTCTTGGATAATTAATGACTATTCTCAAGGAGACAAAGTCAAAGTTTGTAATAGGCAAGTAGCGCTAGTCGCACCTTACTTTGATATTATAGAAACCCGAGGCTTGGCCAAAGGCTTCTGGAGTATTGAAAAGGGCAAAGGCAAAATCATTATAATCTTCTGGGAAGATAAAAGGACATATCCCAAAATGTCTCCCTAAATTGTGGCAAACGGGATCGCGGAAGCGTGACTGCCGTTTGGAAAAAGCAGACATGAAGGAATTGAAGACGAGCAAGGCTCTGACTTCAAATATGTTTGTCAAAATTATGTTCACTACTAGTATTGAAATTGGATTTTAAATACTTAGTGTGGTACATAAATATGTACTGATGTTCAGAATCTGCTATGAGCAGGATACTAACATCAATTGAAATTAATCTGTAGATTGGAAACGAGACGAAAGTCGCTGTTTTAACCGTAGATACCTAAGTTTAGGAACTACCTTCGGGTGTGTACCTAAGTTTGGAATCTGTTATACTATAACTTGTTTGACTAGATACATTATCTCTATATCACTGTTTAACCCGCTGCGGGTGAACCTTTATATTCTAGAACACTAAAGTGTTTCATTATATAAAGATGATATTGAGATATACACATTAGATGTGAATAACAGAATTTATATTTTGAATATAAATAAATCTCAAACATATAACATGACAAACAAATAGCTCAAACTGATTTGATCAGAAGAAACTAATTTGTGGCATTGTTGTCTGGGACACGATTAAACAAGAATCGTATATCCACACTTTTGAAGAGTGGTTACTAGGACAAATTTGATTCCAATCAAATAAAGTCTACGAATCTAGTGTATTGGGCAAAGTGCCTACAACACTATTTACTTGGTAAAAGTGCAAATGCCACAGATATGTTAGCCCTAGTTCATAGTGAAGCAAGTGGGCCCATGTCTAGCTAGGCTAGATGTGGATATGAATATTTCATGACCTTTACGGATGTGGCATCGCGTTATGGTTATATGTTTCGTTTAGAACACAAATCAGAACTTTTAGAGTTTTCGACACGAAATAGACAAACAGATCGGCTAAAGTATTAAATTGTCACGGTAAGACCGTAATGGAAAATACTTAGGCAATAAGTTTCTAATATACTTGAAAGAGTAAAGTATTCTTTCAAAGAGGACTCCTCCCGGAACACGTCATTTTGACGGTGTGTCCGAAATGAGTAACCAAATTTTGTTGGACATAGTTAGGTTAATCCTGAGTCGCTCTGAGCTACCATTTCCTTCAACGGATAAGCTTTAACAGTGAAAGAACTTATTTTGAATAAGGTTCCATAATAATCTGTTTGACAGACTTCATATTAGATATGAACAGGAAAGAAATCAGGTTTCTCATTCTTGAAAATTTGGGTATGCTGGGCATATGTTTGGATGATACCAAACTAAAACCCAAATTGGATAAGTGCCAATTGTAGGTTATCCTAGGGATACCAAAGTATAGTACTTATACAACTCACAAGAGAAAAAATTGATTGTTGCTCACCGTGCGATTTTCCTAAGAGGAATACCGATATGCAGTGGTAAGTGGGAGGATAATAAAACTCGATGAAAATCGGAGTAATATTATTCCAGGCACCGATTCCTAATGGAACACAAATAGTTCATCAAGGATGAAACTATACCAGTAATCTTCGTATACACAAGAACCGCATAAGTCGGAGAGAGTCAGAAAATAACCTGGGGTATGGGTTTCTGATCTCACCTCATAAAGATGTCTATCTTATAGAGGTATACCAACTGACTACGTATGAGGAAGTGATACAAGGTATCGACTCCCTATTATGGCAAAGTGTCATGAATCCGAAATGGATTCCATGTATATCAACTATGTTTGGATACTAGTTGATGTACCGCAAGGCATTGTGCCTACTGGTACTATAAGTCTTCAAGGAAGACATACATGGATGGCAACATACCAACGTACTAAGCTGGGCTTGTAGCGAAAAGGTATCGTTATCAACATTGTGTCGATTACGACGAAACCTTTTACCTGTTGCTATGGTAAATCCATTTGGATAATGCTTGCTAATGCTGCATGTTTCATTAGTGAAATATGTCAGCTGAATGGAAAAATCGCTTTCCTGAAAAGGAAACCTTTCAGAGGATGTTTACAAAATCTTGTCGGTTTTCTCGTACCAAAACTAGCAAACAAGATTTGCAGGTTATTCGATCCATGTTTGGATTGAAGCAAGCATATGTTCTTGGAATTATCGTTTTGATATAATCATAATGGTATATGATTTAATTCAAAACGAAATGATTCTTGTGTATATAAAGAGGTTAGTGGGAGCGCACTGACAGTGGCTGTCCTATAAAATAATGATAATATATCATTTCTTGGAAATGATATTCCCATAAAACTATCGGTGAAAGCTTGGCTTTCGAGAAAATTCTCCGTGGAATTCTTGGGAGAAACAACCTTTATTCAAGGAATAAAGATCTACTGGGATAGATCTAAAAGTTATTCAACAAATGCGGGTTATTGCTGCAGCTGAGGCAGCAATAGAAGCCATTTGGGTCGATAATAAATCGAATTAGATTAGATATAGTTCTGTTAGCAGCTGAGCTAGGCGTCAGCACAGGTTAAAGAATTAATGGTCTCATCAACGATCCAGATACATACTTCAACTATTCATCTGATTCGTTCGGATCATACATCGTGGCGATGTGATGACGTATAAATCACATCAGACGATAATCATGCAAATCCGCTGACGAAAACCTTTTCTCAGCAATTTGAGCTAACCATACATTGTTCGGGTGTTAGACACTCGAGTGACTGGCTATAGCCAAGTGGGAGATTGTTGGACAATTATGACCCGTATCGTCACTATTTGTACAGATCATGGTGTTGTTGTACAAATTAACTATGTGACAAAGGAGATTGCACTCTTATCATTTGTGATTAGATCACCTAGATATATAAATGATAGGAGGTCCTTATGATTTGTTCCTGGATTGAGAATGATATGAGACAGTATCAGTCCACGAAGGATAAATCATTAAGTATCCCTAGTCAGAGTATTATCGAGATTGGACATCGATAAATATGTAAAAGACTAGTATTACACTTGTGCGCGTTGTGAGGGCATAACGGCATAGTTCTCATATATTTGGGTATATGATATTCATGCAAGTGTAATAGGAGGTTGTGTTTTACCGATGGTACAGGAAACAGCTTCGCTCTGGATAGACCCCCTCAGAATTCCATTGGTAGGTGTATTTGGTCTTAACCTTAGACTTGTACCGCTAATACTTGCGACAATCAATATACTTTGGTTTTGGTCGTCCAGGGCTTTAACCGGGTTCTATGTACGCCTCTTCTGGGTATATCGAGAATGGTAGTGTGTTGGGTGTGATGTCAAGATGGAAGTGTCACTCCAGTCATATGGAGTTGATGATCGCGCAGGGATATAGAACTGGTTCTCTAAAAAGGTTGCAACTGTCGGGATAATATGACTTGGTCATGATTATCCGTTATTAAAGAGACTAGTTACTCGTAATCCGATATATGCTTCGTACGGGGTAGACAGTGTACTAGCCCCAGACCTTGCATGTGATCATCCGATACTGGATCGACATACACAATACTACGTATACTACGCCTGATATAGATCCTTATTCCTATAAGGATATTTCTGGAGAATTGGGTAGGCATGGCGCTTTGCTAGAAGCCAACCTTGTCTTGTAAATCGGTATAAACGTAGTACGAGGTACTTACGTGTTCGGACAGTCCGACGACTGAATTTACTGCCAACATATCCGGGGATCTCACGGGTCCCTTCCCGAAGATTCACCGATGACGTATGACTCGCACTTTTATTAATCTGGGATTAATTAATAATGAGAGAGAAAATTAATCTGGATTAATTACGGAGATATTTTATCTGGGATAAAATATCATTTAAAGAGAGATAACGATTAATTTGGAATTAATCGATAAATTAATGTATTCGATATATTAAACGAAATTGGATTTCGACGCGGAATTAAAATTAGATTTTAATTCGGGCGAACGAATTAATTTAGAATTAATTCGTTAGCGACGTGAATAGTGACTTCGCTAGGCGTAATCATTTAATTGCGTCGCAACGAAAAATTCGTTAATTTGGAATTAGCGAACCCGAGCCTGGGATTGTTTGCGAGCGCATTCACATTTCAAATTCGAGTGCCGCACGTAAGTCAAATCAAGCGTCAAATCTCTAGTCGCATCAAGCGTCAAATCATTAGTCACTTTGAGTGATGTGACAACATGTCACTTGATTTGATTGATTGAGTGATGTGACTTGATGGGAGTTGTTGTAGCTTTTAATGGCTTGACTTTTTTTGGAAAAAGAAAATCAATTAATTAATTTTGGAAATTGATTTGTGTATTAGATACACAAAATAGCCAAAAACTAACACAACACTCATCTCTCTCTTCCATCCATCTCCCTCTCATTCACGCCCATTGAGGGGCTGATTTCTTCTGGTTTGCCGAGAGCTTGAAGAAAAAGGGAAGCAAAGTGTTTGATTTTTGTGGCAAAAATCAAGAGAGCTAGCACTCCGAGAGACATGCGAAGGTGATAGGGAAGTCCACCCATGAGCTTGGAATCGTTTGACGAAGCTTGGAGCTTGTTCAAGGAGCAACAATGGCCGAAAACAGTGAGCTGTTTCACTGCCACTGCCGAGCAGTCCATGGAGGCAGAAAATTATTTTTGTTGCCTAAAGCGTCGCTCAACCGATCGATGTAAGTATTCCCCAACTTCCTCGTTGTATTCGCACATGTATTTATTGCTTGATATTCGATCCTCGGGACGTAGAAACTCCAACAAATACAACAACACGCATCATTCAATACAATCACATCTCACATCCAATCCATCAATCTCATCTCAACAATCATAAATTTATATCTCCCATGCTTTCAATTAATCAATGTTTACATCTCCACAATATATATATATATATATATATATATAGTTATAGTTATAATATATCAATGCATATAAATATATGGACTTTCACAACAATCATCAATCAACAAACAATTATGTTTAGGGAATCATCGTGCATTGTACGTACCTCTATCCACACAAAAGTCATTAATATGTCTATATCCTCACTAAGAATCAAGCTCCAACGACCTCCAAAACCCACAACGAATGAGACACTGGTCAGAAAATATCTCAAGGATCCCGGAGAAGGTGGTGGTAGGGGTTGAAATATAACGGTTACCGATGATCGGTTAAACACCGATAACTATCGTATTTTGCTCGTTTCTCAATAACTGAAGGTCTGATTTGGGAAAACGAAGTGTCCAACTCACGTATCTCATCGAGGGGAAAAGTCGGATCTAGAATATGTCATACACGCGTGGCGGCGCGTGGAGCACATGGACAGCAAGTTTTCGGTGAGTGTCTAGCACGTGCGGGCGCGTCCGATGATGTCTCGGTGGCGGTCCGATGGCAGTGGATTCATATCGTCCAGGGGATGCTCCAGATGTGGTAATATTCCGGAAACGGAGATCAGACAACATCGAAAACTCAATTTCTCTCTTTGTCCATGTACTTTCTCTCTCTTTTGGATAATCCATTCTCATGCTCTCAGTTTCTCTCTCTAAAACTCTAAGAAATTGTTCCCTGTAATTTGGCTTCAACACACCTCGCCCTCATCTCTCTAAATCATAATTCCAAAATCTTCTTGCATGGCCATGAGAAGTATTGTTCCCATAACCAAATACATGCAAAGTTTCATCTCTCTCTCTATCCTCATCAGTAAATCTTTAGCAGACTTTATTTACAGCATAAATGATACTGAAAAAGGAGTAGAGAAGTCTGTTCCTCGTTGATCCATCAAAACAACACGATTTTCTCAAAACAATATGATATTCTTCGCATGCTCTAAAAATCCATCCATTGGATTTAGTTGGTCGCGTACACTTAAAACCAGGCCATGATGAAGAAAGTGAGTGCCCTGCTCGGTAGTCATTGCAAGTAGTGAAGTTTGGTGGTTAGAATTAGTGAAATGGTGAGGTGGATAATTTTTTTCGGTTGTAATGATTTATATACATAAAAATATTTTTTAGGTAATGATATAAAGTTATTGCTACGTGTTTGGCTTACTATCATTCTTGATTAGGGGTTCTGTCCTACCAAGATTCTTATGTTTCCTCTTCCAGTCTATATCGAAGAATTTTCATTAAGCATCGATAATATTTATAAGTGTTTGCTTATATATGAGTGTCAATTAAGTCTTTCTTCTCCATTCTCGAAAACCAAAGTTCTAATGTCTTCGACCTACTGGCCCATGTCGATGTTATAATTGCGTCAGGAGGTTCATATTAGGTATAGTCATAGAAATCGCGTCAGATGCAGCTACAGGAATAGTGATGAGGGCAACTGTGAAAACTACTGGAGGTATAGGTCTAGAACCTTCATTATCCTCAACAATCGGCGGAACACCAGATAAAACTATATCAAATTCAAGATCTATCGGCTAAGTGTGAGGTCTCTTTATACTGTTACTCGACATTCTCACACATCGTCGAACTATCCCTCTCCCACGTTGAGTACCAGTACCGCGACCACGTCCATACATTTTCCTACAGACACAAAACTACCCTTTTAATACCCTCATCTAATGTAATGTGTCTACATAACTTAAAACCTAGGCTCTGATACCAAATCTGTCAGAGCGGGCCCAACCCTAGAAAGAGGTTCGTGGACTTCATTTGCTCGAGCATTCTATAGATTAAACCAACCAAACAAATATGCACAATTATTACATCATAAATTACAAATCCATGAACTATACATAATTTTTATGATTTACAACACAAGTCTTAAAAATATGTAATTAATGACTCAAATATCTGAACCAACTCGAAAAATAACTGTGCCGTGTGGATCAAATTCTGGTACTGCTACTGCTGTGCGTGCGAACTACCTAGAATGTTTGGGGAAAAAGGGGAGTGAGCTTAAAGAGCTCAGCAAGTAAAGCATTCATACTCTCAACATGACCTCACCAACAAAATGGGGATATATTGTAAGTATATATATATATATATATATATATATATATATATATAATATATATATATATATATATATATATATATATATATATATATATATGAAAATAACATATACTATAATATCATCTCAAGCAATCATCCCACAACAATACAAACATCCATCAAACATGGTTGCTAATCCGGGTCCAGTATAATAGTGGATTGAAACCAATGGGAGAGTCCCTCTCATACTCCCAAGGTTTCCCACCATATCATCTCGCAAAATATGTGTGAGTGGGTTAAAACCAATGGGAGAGTCCCTCTCATTCTCCCAAGGTTTTTCACCATATAATCTCGCAAAATATCTCATCACATCTCATCTCATCTCCGACCACTATTATACAAAACCCGACAGCATAATACAACAACACGCATCATCCAATACAATCACATCTCACATCCAATCCATCAATCTCATCTCAACAATCATGAATTCATATTTCTTATGCTTTCAATTAATCAGTGTTTACATCTCCACAATATATATATATATAAATATATATATAGTTATAAAATATCAATGCATATAAATATATGGACTTTATATGTCTATATCCTCACTAAGAATCGAGCTCCAACGACCTCCAAATCCTACAACGAATGAGCTACTGGTCAAAAAAATGTCTCAAAGATTCCGACGATGGTGGTGGTAGGGGCTGAAATATAACGGTTACCTATGATCGGTTAAACACCGATAACTACCGTATTTTGCTCGTTTCTCAACAACTGAAGGTCCGATTTGGGCAAATGAAATGGCCAACTCGCGTATCTCATCGAGGGGAAAATTCGGGTCCAGAAGGTGTCATACACGCGTGGTGGCGCGTGGGTAGCAAGTCGCCGACACGTGTCCGGTGCGTGATGGCACGTCCAGTGATGTCTCAGAGGCGGTCCGATGGTAGTGGATTCGTCTCATCGAGGGATGCTCCAGATGTGGTCATATGTCGGAAACGGAGATCAGACGACGTCGAAAACTTCCTTTCTCTCTCTATCCATGTACTTTCTCTCTCTTCTGGATAATCCATTCTCATGCTCTTGGTTTCTATCTCTAAAACTCCCAGAAATTGTTCCTTGGAATTTTCCTTCAACACACCTCAACCTCCTCTCTCTAAATCGCAATTCCAAAATCTTCTTGCATGGCCATGAGAAGTATTGTTCCCATAACCAAATACATGCAAAGTTTCGTCTCTCTCTCTATCCTCATAAGTAAACCTTAGCAGACTTTATTTGCAGCATAAATGATACCGAAAAAGGACTAGAGAAGCATGTTCCTCGTTGATCCATCAAAACAACACGATTTTCTCAAAAGAATATGATATTCTTCGCATGCTCTAAGAATCCATCCACTGGATTTAGTTGGTCGCGAACACTTAAATCGGGCCATGATGAAGAAAGTGAGTGCCCTGCTCGGTAGTCATTGCAAGTAGTGAAGTTTGGTGGTTAGAATTAGTGAAATGGTGGGGTGGATATATTTGTTTGGTTGTAATGATTTAAAGATGATGAGCGGAAAATATATCACATTTTACCGCCCCTTTGACCTAATATTTTGTATGGTTTATCGGTTTTTATGAACGTTTTGATATGTTTTTGTGTGTTTTACAGATAAATAAAGCATAAGGACTCAAAGAAATCAAATCAGGGCTGAAACGACGAAAAACAGACAAAAAAAGGCAAAAATGGAAATGCACTGCTCACGCGTCGCAATGCGCGTGTCTCTTTGTGTCGCGATGCACCTCTACTATGAGCCTACCGACATTTACTGTGTACGTATCGCGACAAGCGGTGCTCCACGGACACGTGTCAGGATCTTATCAGAATACGTTTACACGTCAACGCGTCGTGACGCGGACTACCCTACGCGTCGCGACACCGGTCCAGATTTTTTGCCTATAAATTGAATTCGATTTCATTTAGAATTTTCATACTTTCCTTAATGTTCTAATAAAGATCTAAGGATTGTATCTTGTTTGTTTAATTTTTGTAATTTAAATTTATGCAATTTTTATTTCCAGTAATAGTAGTAGTTTATTTTCTTTTCATTTTCTTTTATGTTTAATAGTTTATTTTCTGCTGGGGGAAAAGTGAAGCTTTTATTATTATAATTTAGATTAATCTCCCTTAATTATAATATATAAATTATCTTAAAACCTGACTTAATGGGATACCGCCTTTATGGTCGGTTGGACTTAATTAAATTGATTTTAACCTGACTAAATTGGATACCACATTTATGGTCGGTTGGAATTAATTATAATATGACTAAATCAGGATACCGCCTATATGGTCGGTTGGTAATATCATGAAAATTTATATATTATAATAATGGAGATTTATAAATTAAAAATAGTAAAAGTGGATCCCCTAACCCCGACATTTTATTTTTATTCTACGGAAGTGATGAAGCACAATATTCCCATGCTTAATAATTGATTTTATTATATTATGTTTAATACTTTAGTTTATTTATTGAATCTTAAGCTTAATACTTCTTGTTGCCTGATCACTAATAAGATTGATGTGGTAAACTTAAAATGAACTTGGAAAATGGATTTTAGGTTTCAGCCTTAGATTCAATAGTTCACGATCTCACTTAATGATAGATAACCCTTAAAAGATTTCCTTCAAGGATAGACATATACCTGTCGGGCGAGGGTAGCCATAATTGGAACTTGAACTTAATGAATTCAGGTAACTTGGTTAACATAGACATATGATTAATTGGGTTATTTGGGTGTTTGCATCTGACCATCGACAGAGGCTTTTGCATATTTTCGTGTTCCAGGTTAGCAGATTGATTTATTACACATATATAAGATTATCAATTCATCATAAGAATAATATTGTGTGGAATCACAACCCTAGATATTTATTTTCCTTATTATTAATTTCTTTTGTTTTATTTTATATTTTTATTTATTTATTTACTTAGCAAATCCATATTCAACCAACCAATTAAGCAATCATTCCTTCCTCCATTTAATTAGATACATGTAAATAAATAGAATCAATAATTAATAACAACAGTAAAAATTAAGTCATCGTGGGATCGATATTTTTATACTACTTTAGCGATACGTGCGTTTGCGTTAAGTGTTTGATTTCACCGATCAATTTTTTGGCGCCGTAACCGGGGATTTATTTTTCTTGCGTTATTAATTTTGAAGCTATCTATTTTACTTGTATCTAA
The DNA here is from genome assembly GCA_019454045.1 of Zanthoxylum bungeanum. NCBI lineage: Eukaryota > Viridiplantae > Streptophyta > Magnoliopsida > Sapindales > Rutaceae > Zanthoxylum > Zanthoxylum bungeanum. The sequence continues at coordinate 16,571 of SKCR01017565.1, read as the reverse complement.
TTTTCTTTATTTTTTTTTGTAATTTTTATTTCTTTCTTTTATTTTTCAGGTGGTTGAAATGGAACATTATTGGGCGATGGAAGCATTACGAACTTTACAATGAGAAGATACACCCCAGATCAGGGAGCAACAGTCCGATTTTCTGAGGCCTGTTGTCCAGCTCAACAACTATCCATGGATGTCAGAGCCATTCAACACAATATTTGCTCAACCATTTCAGAACAGAATGATCAAATATGAGATATGCAATGGTAACCACCCTAACAATTATTGCAAGTCAATTACAATTCAAGGTGGTAAAACTATCATAGACCTTTATATAATGAACCAGCATATTTCACTGAACCATATTTTCCATCTTATCCACCATCAACCTACGATCTTCAAGGACCAGAACCATCAGAGGGAAGACAATTGATCAACAGGCTCGAGAAACGAGAAGCTGAACATGATGCAATGTTTCTGGATCAAATCAAAACCTTACAGAGGATGGTAAATGAATTGAGACAAATAATCAACAACCAGAACTACATACCCCACAGAACAAATTCAAATAACACTGACGAAGCCTTTGAGTACCAAGCATTTCATGATGACACCTTAACAGAGGAAGAGGCTGAGCAGTATCAATAATCTGCGGTATCAGTTCAGGAGCCCGAACCAGCAGAATCTCAATTTTATTTTTATTATCCATCGGACTCTGATGAGGAACAAGAAGTAGCGCTGTTTGTACCACCAATAAGTGAGGAAGAAACTCTGCATCCTCAAAATGAAGATCTTTGAGCATGCATTGCATTGATATTTGAAGAAGAGCTACCTGAACCATTCATACCAACCACAGAGGATAAAGACCTACAACCACACACATCTTTACATCCTCAGGTTGACACTTATGGAGCACGCATTTCATAGATGACATATGAAGAGCTGAATAAAGAAATTCTAAAATTCATCTGTGAATAAAAGGTGGAGCAAGATGAAAAACAGAAGGAAGAACAAAATGTCAGACCATAATGAAGATCTCATGCATTCAAGAGAAACATCACTATTTTGGGGAGTACAAATCAAAGATATCGCCCAAAATCTTGACAGAATTTAACTTCCATTCCAAGTCAAGCACCATACGAGACCTCCTGATTTTCTTTCTTTTCTTTCACGAACCACTGGAGTGACAAAGTTTAAAAAGGTGGCACAAGCACTGAATGAGACAAAATTCTTTTTGCCACTTTACCGTTGGAAGATACCCTTCAAACGAAACGCACATGGGATCATCTTTAATCGGATCCAAAACCACGTTGAAGCCTTATTGACAGATGGACTTCAGACACGTCTGGCTGAAGACAAAAAATTTAGCGTTAGCAGGGAGGCAACCCATGCAAAATTTTTATTATTATTTTATTGTTCGTATTAGTGTACACATGTTGTAGAATTTTTTAATTTTGTATGTTAGTTTTGCAGGGAAAAGCACAGACGGAGCACTTAAAACAGAGTAAGCCAGTAAAATTTGGGATATCACAGAATAAAATTTGACAAAATCGCGAGGATAAAAATTCAATTCACTAGAGACGGCGGAGAAATGAGTCATCTCTTGATACGCGTCTAAATGGATTTATTCGTCTAAAGACTCGATTTTGTCGAAAAAAATAACCATGGAGAAAATAAAAAATAAACAACCATATGTGATGAGCGGAAAATATATCATATTTTACCGCCCCTTTGACCTAATATTTTGTATGGTTTCTCGGGTTTGATGAACGTTTTGATGTGTTTTTTTGTGTTTTTTAGATAAATAAAGCATGAGGACTCAATGAAATCAAATCGAGGCAGAAACGACGAAAAAATGACAAAAATTGGTAAAAATGGAAATGCACTACTCATGCTTCGCGATACGCATGTCTCTTTGCGTCGCGACGCGCCTCTACTATGTGCCTGCCGACATTTACTGTGTACGCATCGCGACATAGAGCACCTATGCGTCGCGACGCGCGGCGCTCCGCGGACACCTGTCAGGATCTCATCAGAACGCGTTTACACGTCAACGCGTCGCGACGCCGGTCCGGATTTTTTGCCTAAAAATTGAATTCGATTTCATTTAGAATTTTCATACTTTCCTTAAGGTTCTAATAAGGATCTAAGGACTGTATCTTGTTTGTTTAATTTTTGTAATTTAAATTTATGCAATTTTTATTTCCAGTAATAGTAGTAGTTTATTTTCTTTTCATTTTCTTTTATGTTTAGTAGTTAATTTTGTGCTAGGGGAAGAGTGAAGCCTTTATTATTATAATTTAGATTCATCTCCCTTAATTATAATATATAAATTATCTTAAAACCTGACTTAATGAGATATCGTCTTTATTGTCGGTTAGACTTGATTAAATTGAACCTGACTAAATTGGATACCGCCTTTATGGTCGGTTGGAATTAATTATGACATAACTAATTCAGGATTCCGCCTATATGGTCAGTTGATAATATCATGGAAATTTATATATTATAATAAGGAAGATTTCTAAATTAGAAATAGTAAAAGTGGATCCCCTAACCCTTATATTTTATTTTTATTCTAGGGAAGTGATGAATCACAATATTCTCATGCTTAATAATTGATTTTATTATATTATGTTTAATACTTTAGTTTGTTTATTGAATCTTAAGCTTAATGCTTCTTGTTGCCTTATCACCAATAAGATTGATGTGGCAAACTTAAAATGAACTTGGAAAATGGATTTTAGGTTTCAGCCTTAGATTCAATAGTCCACGATCTCACTTAAGGATAGATAACCCTTAAAAGATTTCTTTCCACGATAAACATATACCTATCGGGCGAGGGTAGCTATAATTGGAACTTGAACTTAATGAATTCAGGTAACTTGGTTAACATAGACATATGATTAATTGGGTTATTTGGGTGTTTGAATCTGACCATCGACAGAGGCTTTTGCATATTTTCGTGTTCCAGGTTAGTAGACTGATTTATTACACATATATAAGAGAATCAATTCATCATTAGAATAATATTGTGGGAATCACAACTCTAGATATTTATTTTCTTTATTATTAATTTCCTTTGTTTTATTTTATATTTTTATTTATTTATTTACTTAGCAAATCCAAATTCAACCAACCAATCAAGCAATCATTCATTTCTCCCTTTAATTAGATACATGTAAATAAATAGAATCAATAATTAATAACAACAGTAGAAATTAAGTCCTCGTGGGATCGATATTTTTATACTACTTGAGCGATACGTGCGCTTGCGTTACGTGTATGATTTCACCGATCAATAGACATAAAAATATGCTTTAGGTAATGATATAAAATTGTGGGGTTTTGATTAGGTTTGAGTGTGATAAGAAGAATAAAAACAAATTAATAAAAACAAATGAGGTATTACACAAAATACGTTATTTAATATTGAATCCATTTCACCAATAAGTTCAACATGCAATTACATTACAACATCTCAAAAATAATTACCACACAACTACGTTTACAATAGCCAATTTTCAAACAAGCCCAATGAATTCAGCCAAGGAGCTTTGTTATTACAACTTGATGTTTTCATCTCACATTATAATAAACTAATACTAAAACATCTTTAAATAAATGAATCACAACCATTCTTCATCAAAACTCAAAAGAATCTTAACCCATTTCATCATGTACATATATTCAGCTAAGGCATCACATTTGTAACTTAGAAGTTTTTCATCACATTTCAATACAACTCAACACATACATACATGAACATTTTAATCACCATTCGCACACTAGAGCACATTCCATCACTTCTCCAATTACGTACTTATATTGTCACTAAAAACATAGACATAAGGTCTCCCACCATTTCGGCCAAAGCAATAAAATTACTACCTTTTTTTTAAATCAAAACATCTCAATGCACAAATCATGCTACCACATCAAAAAATGCATAAACCATTACCTGGGATCGTCAAAACAAAAGAACAACAACCAAAACAACACATACATATGAGCTGGCTTACACAAACAATACTCGTAAGAGACTTATTACCTATTTTAGAATAGGTATGAGATGAATGTCGTCTGAACAGATTTCCTAACCAACTCGGCTACTACACGACGAAATTATCAACCAATCAAACAAACACACATGTGCACATATCACGTAACACAATCATCATCGCATGATTTCTCATGCATAAGCACATATATGACAAACACATCTGAATCTTCATCCAAAAACTCATTTACATACATATATTCACAACATATGAATACACATTACTATGAACTCAAATGCTAAATCCTTAATCGCTCTCATTCCTTTCGTTATCGCTTAAACATCATCAGTTTCAAATTTTTCATATAGTAACCTCTGATACAGAGACTTATCAGTTATAATTATCCATTCAGAAATGACTTAGCTTATACTCGTTTCTTATCACACTTAACCAATCCAACCTCTAAACAAACAATTCGTATATACGAGTCAATAACAAACTTATTCAAATGACATACACATACATATGCTAATACGAATTCAGAAATCATAACTTGTTCCTCTTACTGATCTTATATATTTAAATCGTTCATAGTTTACCATCACATACATACAGATATGTATACCTATGCTTATACATATACTTGTTCATTTACATACATGCATATATATATATATATATACACACACATACACACACACCATTACATGTTCACACACTTACGTACATAAACACATGCATGCCGACATCAAGCTCATCAAATATTTCACTTCATATCATAGCAATAACGAAAATCCATACATGTGATAATCGATTAACTTAACTATACATGACCTCGAACTCTGTTCTCAATAGTATCCCTTAATTATCCTCGCCTTATATATATATATATATATATATATATAAATCAAGTACTCATCGCATGAGTTACTTACCTAGCATTGCGAGCATCTATGTCTTAGTCAAATCTATCAAAACAAATGGCAAAACGTCGTCAGAATCACAACTTTACAAAATTCATGACTCTATGACAACATTTGGATCATTTGGATCTTTCCGGGACAATCAAATTAAGTCTGATTTCAATGATTTCAGTTCTATTAATCTTAAAACATCATTACAAAGTAATCCAAGTAAACAGTTTTTAAATCTTTCAAAAAAATTTCCGCAAATGCTACGGAAGGGTCCTGAACCCTCCGAACCTGCCGGATTTATCTAAACATTATATATCATCATATATATCTCATATTTATCATTACGATAAAAAACATATCAATACACGCAAAATCCACTTTAGCCGAAAACTAGCATACTCTATCAGATCGATCCAACACGTTCTGTTTTCTCTCGGATTCAACTAAATACATATATTCAATATACTAATACCCAAATAATTCAAATTAAGTCAATACACTACTCTACGAAAATATTGGATATATCCGAACATTTAAAGGAAAAATTGAAATTAGCGAATTTTTACTGGAAGGTCGTACCGAACTTTCGAGGGCATATATGAACTCCAAACGATCCCACGAACGCGCTGGAATTGATGGAATTCTAATCGAAGTTACTATTCACTAATGGGTCACTATTCACCGTTGTTTTCTTCCTCGATTCACGTACAACCGTGTACGAAACAGAAAATTCATCACTGCCAACTTGTAGTAATCTTTGAGAACTTCAATTTGGCTGGTCGGGCTGTGAAACGAAGCGAAGAGCCGGGATCACGAAACCCACTACCGAGTGTTTTCCTCTTCTCCCTCGCCATTCGTCGGGGTGTTGGGGCTGCCGCCGACCACCACAAGGTGGAGAGTAGGTCGGCGCACCCCTCTGGCCGGTCGCGCTGACCGTCATTGGTCGTTAGGCCGCCGGCGCGACCAGGGGCTCTCAAAGCGCATTTTTGGGGACATGGGACGGGGGGTGTCGTTTGGAGTATTTTGGATTCTTTTTCCATTTTCGTGATTTCAAAAAATCTTAGGTATATATAGAAAAATTTCAGAAAATTATGTTTTGACCCCCACAAAATTACGGTCAGGTCCCTGTCATGGGGCTTTCTCTAAATTTTGCATTTTGGAAGCTATTCTGATGCAAATTTCAAAAAGTATTCAACATGAAAGTTGTTTGTTTCGGAAAACGAGTCCAATGGTTTAAGAATCAGCTCAATCGGAGTTTGTTTTCTATTTTTATACTTAAAACAAGAAATTTTTACGCGTATAACGATATAAACAGAAACCGCGTAACCCGATCTCAAAACCATACGTTTTCCAAAGCGACAAAGCTTCATTTTAAAACGTTATGATCTATTTTCCAACACATAAACTCTTATTTTTCGAATGTCATCCCGTTCGAAATCCTTAACTTTAATTCAGAAATCTTTTAGAATGGTTCTGAAAATTCGGGATATTATAGAGATAGCTCAGTATTTTCCCGATACAAAATAGTGGGGTCTTTCTAGAAATCTTTCCGATCACTGTCAATTCTTCTTGAACCATTTAAAGATTAATTGGGGTCCACGACATTTCAGATTCTTGAACTATTGCCTTGAGTATCCAAATTTCTTTCACCAAGTAAATCTTTGGTGGTCAAATTTTGAAACCTTCTCTCATGGAACAAACAGAATTGTGAAAAGGATGAGATTATTGAGAGAAAATCTCAAAATTCGAAATCGGGAGGTCTTTGGGAATGTTGATAATGATATTGCATCATTGGAATCGAACATTGACAAGATTGAATTGGAAGCTCAAACTTATTCTCTTCCGGATGATCAATCCAACTTACTAGAGGCTATGAAGAATCAACTATGGTATAAGGAGAAGTTTCGTGAATCTTTATGGCAACAGAAAAGTCGAGCATGCTGGTTAAACCTCGGAGACAATAATACTAAATTCTTCTATAAAGTCGCTAATGAAAGGAATAAGAGGATTTTTTGGGTTCTATCTCAAAAAATGGAAGATTTTTAACTGAGCCCCAAGCTATCAAATCTAAGGTGGTATCATTTTCCACATATCTCTATTCAGCAGGTTCACCCTTTCGTTATTCTTTTCAAAATTTGGGCTTTAAAAGGCTTGATTTGCAGACAGTCATTTCTTTGGAAACCCCATTCTCTCTTGAGGAAGTAAAAGCGGTTGTTTGGGGTTTTGGTGGCTCTAAATCACCTAGACCTAACGATCTCAATTTTAACTTCTTTGAAAAGGGTTGGAATATTGTGGGTCAGGATATCATTTTCATAGTTTAAGACTTCCATTCTTTTGGAAGGCTACTGTTAGGTATCAACGATTCTCTTATTACTCCTATACATAAGGTGAATAATCCTACTAGTCTGAAGGAGTTTCTGCCTTTTTTTTTTTTTTTGCTTAATAGTCTTTATAAAATTATTGCTAAGATACTTTCCAACAAGTTTTAAGTTGTTTTAGATAATGTTATTGACTTCTCAAACAGCTTTCTTGAAAAAGTAGAGACGAATTCTTGATGGTTTTCTTATTGTAAATGAAGTTGTTGTGTTACACATCAAGATTATAGTTTAGTTAGTTATAATTAGTTAGAAAAGATTAATCAAGTTAGTTAGTAATTAGTTACTCTTGAAAAGCCATCATTTGGCTATAAAAGTTGTACTAAGAAGCCATTATCAAATAACAATCATTTTCAACAAAATAGCTCTCTCAAAGCTTTGAAGTGTTTGGTTAGCTTTCACTTGAATTATTAGCTAACAATTGGAAATTTGTGGGTTTATCTCGAATAAAACCTAACAATTGGTGCTTTCATTGAGAGATTCATCAATGGATAAATCATTTGGCGACATCAACGAATCACTACGCGAAATTAAAAAGATGCTACAAAATCTTATTACAAAATTAGATTCAAGTACTATTAATCCTTCTCTTTGTGGGTCTGCTCGTGGTAAGGATCATTTGGCGACATCAACAAATCACTACACGAGATGCTGCAAAATCTTATTACAAAATTAGATTCAAGTACTATTAATCCTTCTCTTTGTGGGTCTGCTCATGGTAAGGATCAAACAAATACTTCAATATCAATGGAAGCAACTTCCAGTCCAGTGAAGGGAATGACTAATATCCTTCAATCTTATGAGATAGAGAGAGCAGGCTACGTCCCGAAATCCTAGAAATGTTTAATCAAGATTTGCCTTGGACAGTTTATGAGGTAGCATGCGGCTCCTTCCACACAGCAATGTTTGGTCAATATATGAGCATGGTGTTGCTTGGTGTTGTTGGGAACACTGTTGTAATTATTGTGCAGGCATGGTTAAGGGCAATGGCTACTCTTCAAGCCTCATGACAAGGTCATTTTGATGGGGAAGACAATGTTACACATCAAGATTATAGTTTAGTTAGTTACAATTAGTTAGAAAAGATTAATCAAGTTAGTTAGTAATTAGTTACTCTTGTAAAGCCATCATTTGGCTATAAATTTTTACTAAGAAGCCATTATCAAATAACAATCATTTTCAACAAAATAGCTCTATCAAAGCTTTAGAGTGTTTGGTTAACTTCCACTCGAATTATTAGCTAACAATTGGAGATTTGTGGGTTTGTCTCGAATAAAACCTAACATGTTAGATTGTGTGAAAAGACATAATAGTGATAGAATTCTTCTCGAGCTTGACTTGGAAAAAGTCTTTAATTCATTTTCTTAGGATTTCATTGATAATGTTCTTCAAGAAATAGGGTTGGGTACTCTTAACTTCTCGAAAAAAGATGTCACTTCTCTTATCAATATCAGAAGAATTCTTCAATATTTTGAGTTGATTTTAGGGCTTAAGGTAATTTTTCAAAAGAGCTCTATTGTGTGTATTGACAGTGATCTTCATTGGGCAAGTAATGTGGCCTCAATCTTAAATTGTAAATGTTCTTCGCTCTGTTCAGTTATCTTAGGCTCCCTTTGGTGGGAATTCAAGAAGGACTTGTTTGTGGTCTCTAGTTATTGAAAGAGTCTGATCTAGACTACGCAATTGGAAAAATTATTTCTTGTCTTTAGATAGAAGGCTTACCCTCCTCAAGGCTTCCCTCTCGTCCAGCTCGATGTATTTCCTATCATTTTTCAAAATTCCTTAAAGTGTTTATTTTAAGCTTGAGAATATTCTCAAAAAGTTCTTTTTGGTCTGGTGCAGTTGAGAAAAGAGCATTGTGTAATGTTAGCTGGGATACTATCAAAAATCCAGTAAAATATGAGGGTTTGGGCCGGTGTCATGGATTTTTTTTTTTTTTTTTTGAAATAAAGAGAAATGTCATTACTTTAAAGAAGTGAAAATACACTTAATGTTTGAAGGAAAGTTGTCTTTCCAAATAATAGGATAACAAACGCTAGTTGCCAATTTCGCAAGAGCGTGAGCAATAACATTGCAAAAACGAGAAGCATAGCAAACAAAATGTATATCTAGCCTTATCTAGCTTTCCCAAAATATCTTCAATAATCCACAAAGTTTCTGTCAAAGTGCCCTTCCTGTTATAGATCAACTCCACAACCTGAATACAGTCAATTTCCACCACCAAGTGACGCAACCTCAGGTCTTCCGCAGCTTGGAGGCCAAACTTGACGGCTTCAGCTTCCGCAACTTGTACATCCCCATTGAAAGGAATATTTTTAATTGCTGCCATCACCACATCCCCCTCTGAATCTCTAAACACCACCCCTAGACCAACCTTGCAGGTGCAAAAATCTACTGCCGCATCTGTATCCATCTTAATCCATCCCTCCGGAGGAGGCTTCCAGATTCGGTCTTCGGTCAAAAGCCGCTTATTTGGCAATTTCAGCTCTGATATTGACAAAAGTTTGCACGATTCAACCATTGCTTCAACTTTTACAAAGGATCTAACGGGGTCTTCATTAATTTCTTCAATAATATACTGATTTCGAGCTTGCCAAACCACCCAACAAATGGCTTTAAACAACTCCAGCTTTGCCTCTCCTCCTGATTTTACCAGTTCAGTCATCACATCCAGCAAGTTTGTTGTGCCAGCAGTACTGATTATCGAAGAAGAAGGGAATAACCTCCAAATTTTTTAAGCTCCCTTACACACAAACAACGCATGAAAGCATGATTCACAGTAAGCACCACAACGAAAACAATGAGGATCTTCTGATGTCATTTTTTTCCAAAGATTTTCTGTTGTGGGAAGCATATTAACCACTGCTCTCCAAATAAAAATTTACACCTTTGTAGGAAGCGCACTAGCCCAAATAAGTTTCCAATGCTCCCCATTTCTCTCTGAACTACATGGTTCATAAGCAAACATGTCCTTCCATGCCAATTGATATCTACTCTTAACCAAATACTGCCTTTTTTTTTTTTTATCAAAATGTCAGAGTATGTGGTCTTCTCTTGGTTCACCAGGCAACGAAATCCTCAATATCTCCTCAGCGTCTATTTGGTGAAAATCTTCTCTAATAAAGTCTTCATTCCAGCTTTGTTCTGCAACAGCTTAGCCACAGTGGCCTCACCCCCGATTGTTGAGGGCATAATTGGTTTGAAGAAACTTGGCCTAGGGATCCATTTGTCTTTAAACACCTTCACCTTCTTCCCATTTCCTATTCTCCATTGCAACCCTTTATCAAGTAGTTTCTTACCCCCACAACATGCTCCGCCATATAAAGGATGGATTAGAGCCCAACCTTGCTCTCTGGAAATCTGATTTTGGAAAGTACTTTGCTTTTAGAACTCGGGCCATTAGGGAGTTTGGCTCCTGGATCACTCTTCATCCTTATTTTACCATCCGATCTTGGTTAAAAGATGAAATATCAATGAACCCCAACCCTCCTCAAACTTTCGCAAAACATATTTTTTCCCATTTAACCCAGTTTATCTTCTTCTTATATTTATTCGACCCCCACCAAAACCTCGAAATTTCCCTCTGAATATCATCACAAACACACTGAGGTAACTTGAAAAGACTCATAGCATACGCCGGTATTGTTTGGGCCACTGCTTTAATAAGAACTTCCTTACCCCCACTCGAAAATAGCTTGGAGTGCCAACTAGTGATCTTGCCTATAACTTTGAGTCTTATCTCATTAAAGAAGCTCGACTTCTTTCTACCAATCATCGCAGGTAATCCCAAGTATTTCTTATATCTAGACACCACTCTTAATCCAAAGATTTCTTTAATAGCCTCGTGTTGCTCTGGCCTAGTCTTATCACTGAAGAACATAGAGCTATTTTCAAAATTAAAAATATGCCCTGATGCCGCTGAGTATCTATCAAAGATGGTTTTCAAAGTTCGACAATCTGTGACCTTTGCTCGAGAAAAAATTAGACTATCATCTGAAAATAGTAAATGGGAAATAGAAAGCTCCCTGTTAATCCCAGCCCTCGAAATAACCCTTGATCCTCGGCGCTTAAGATAGTCTGTGAAAAAACCTCGGCACATAGTATAAATAGGTAAGGAGACAAATGACATCCTTGTCTAAGCCCCCTCTGTGGAGTTATAAACCCCCTAGCTGTTCCATTGAGCACAACCGAGAAGGAAGCTGTTGTAATACACCTCATTATCAATTTCACCCAATCCCTGCTGAACCCCAATTTTAGCATGGCCGTTTCTAGAACACCACTCAATTCTATCATAGGCCTTGCTCATGTCTAGCTTGAGCGCAACCATACCATTTTTCCCTTTGGTTTTCCAAATCCTGTGCAAACATTCATAGCCTATAATGATGTTGTCCGTAATAAGTCTCCCTGGGATAAAAGCACTTTGCGTGGGTGAGATGATTTGGTGAAGAAAGGCTTTAAGTCTGTTAGCAATATTTTTTGTGACCGGACGATAAATGACGTTGCATAAGCTGATTGGCCTAATATCGGATACTCTTTCTGGCTTTGTAATCTTATGTATCAAAGCAATAAGGGTGTGATTAAGAGGGCCTATGTTCCCTCTCTTATTAAGCACTTGTAGGCATGTCTCTGTGACTTCAGGACCCACCACCTCCCAATGCCTCAGGAAAAAACCCGCTTGTAACCCATCTGGTTCTGGGGCCTTTGTTGGACACATCTGTGAAAGGGCTTCTCTAACTTCCTCCTCTATAAATGGCTTCCCCAATTGATTATTCATGTCTAGGGATACACGAGGTGAGATTCTGCTGATGATATCTTCTATATTCTGCCAATGGGGGTTCGAGCTGGTGAAAATACTTCGAAAATACTCGCTAAAAATTTGTTCCATATCTGCTTCCTCCTCAAACCTGTGGTCCTCCTCATCCATCACCCCTCGAATTTTATTTTTCATGTTTCTAGCTGACGCGTTTTGATGAAAAAACTTAGTATTTTTGTCGCCCCCTTCAACCAATCAGCTCTGGATCTCTGTTTCCAAAAAGTCTCTTCTTTAGTCAACCATTTATCAATCAACCCTTCGATTTTTCTGATTTCCACACCCTCATTATAGTGTCTCATATTATATTTACATGATCTGAGCTTCTTTAACAATGTCTTCATCTTCCTATTTCTCGCTTTAAATTCCTGTCGACTCCAATCATTTAGGCTATCCATCACTCTACCAGCTGCTACTTTGAAGCTTTGAATCTTGTCAACATTGTTCCTTCCTCCTACCACCTGCCATTCTCTCCTAATTATTTCTTTACATTTCTCATACGAGCTCCACCTGTCTTCGTAGTAAATCCTCTTAGGGTGGACAGTTCTATACCCTCTATGTTGCTTTCTTTCCTTCACCTCCATAATCACCGGACAATGGTCAGAGCTCCAAGAATCAATGTTAGTCGCATGTCCAACATAGAAATCTTGTGCCCACTTCTCATTGTAGAAAAATCTATCTAGTCTCTCCTCTATCAGGCTAGGGCCAAACCTTCGGTTAGACCATGTAAAAGGATATCTCTTGCAGCCCAAGTCACTTAGCAAGCAAGCTTTAATGGTGTCTCTGAAATCGGCAATAGCCCTCCAACATCTTTCAGCTCCCCCTTTCTTTTCATTGACATTCACTATCTCATTAAAATCCCCAAAGCAAAGCCAAGGCAGTGAGTACAACTTATTTAATCGTTTCATCAAACACCATGTGTGCAATTTCTTGTTGTTTTCTGGGTGTCCATACATTCCAGTGCATCTCTAAACCCTTTGATTTTCTCCTTTTATGAACGTGTCAATGTGATGTGCGCTGTACGATTTAACCTCCACCTCCACGCTAGAATCCCACAATAATGCTAACACTCCGCTCATCCCAACTCTATACACACTAAAACAGCAGTCAATGGGTGTCATGGATTTAAAATCAAAGAATACAACTCTTTTGTTTAAATGGTTGTGGAGGTTTGCTTATGAAGATCATTCCCTTTGGAAAAGTATCAATTGTTTTGGATATGGTTGAAGACTAATTGATTGGTTTCCAAGCTATTCTCTCTCTTCTGGAGTTTCAGTAATGTTTGCTGATATTTTAAGGCAACATGATTTTCATTTCGCTTCGAGTACTTGGCAGCAAATATTCTATTTCTCAGTGGGGAATGGTCTTTGTACTCTTTTCTGGAAACATAATGGTGTTCCCCTATCCTTTTTTGGCTTTCCCTGAATGAATATGCTTCAGTAGCAGAGTTTTATAGAAATAATAACTTGGTTTTATCCTAGCATCGAAACCTAAGGATCTCTGAGCAAGATGACATTATTTCTCTCTTGTCCTTTTGTCGTGCTCACCCGATCAATGTAGAAGCAAATGATTCCTGCTCTTGGTCACTTAATTCTTCAGGTAAATTCTCTGTCAAATCTTATTGACATACTCTGGTTATTTACTCTCAAATATAAAGTGTCCAAGTAATAAAATATCATGGTGAGTCCAGGATCGATCAACATGACATGACATAAAATAACAATGCAAATAATAGTATATAAGCAATGAAATTAATAAAAAGACTAAATTAAATGATGTGATGGGACAATTAAACTAGATGTTGTAACAATAAAATAAAATAGTAAGGTTAAGGTATCCACTCTTGATATTTCAAATATAGAAAATTTTTACTTTTTATAGAACATAAATTTTTCTTATTTCTCAATTAATTTATTTCATGATTAGCTACTCAATTATGTCAAAACATATAAATCTATCCATATATGCGGAAATAAGGTTGTCTATAATTAGTCCAAATTTAAGCAAACTACTCTCGTATATTATGGGTTCAAGTATTATCTATAACAGTCAATACGAGTCCACCATAACAGCCTAAATAATGTCTACAGAGAGTCAAGACTCCCATATAAATAGCGGGCGTGAATATTAATTGGAAAATTACACAATTCATATTTATAATATAAGCAAAAATTACTTACATTTTCTACTAAGAGCTTCACTCTCTTACCTCAACTGATGTAGTTTAGCTACTCATGATGTGAATTAAAACACACATGATTTTATACCAAAGTAAGAAATTACAACAAAATCTTAAAAAATGAAACACACAAGGCCGACACTTCTTCAGAAATTCTACAAGAGAACAATTGAAGAAGCATGATTGAGAATGTGTGAGCATATCTATTTATAGGTGAAGGATGCTCGCCATTCTTGTCAAATATCAAAGGTTAGGCAACCTAATTTTAAATTTAACAAATTAGGCTAATTATGCTGCCTAATTTTGACATCTTTTTACACAAATTTTTATTTTATTTTATTAAATACAAATATGTGTGGTCAAATCATTTGTAAGCTCATTTAGTAGCCAATCGAAACGCAATGAATGTTTTCAAATTTGATTCGAACTTGGTACTCTTTAAAGTTTATGATCTTATGGAATCCATAGCGTTATTCGAATTGAGCATAAAAAATGGTATTTTACAATAAGAAATGAAAATCACAATAAAGATAGATAAAACATAAATCTAATTATTATTTCACAAACGTACTAAGTTAATAGGATTATTGAAACTATAAGTGTAAAATGATTAATTTCTCTTTTATTAAATGTATATTTTTTAGTGTTCATCACGTGTTCCAATTCCCTCTTCTCTGATAATAACCTTCTTCAACCTTGGAGCTTCCCTTTCATTGGAACAATATTGCCCCAAAAGGTGAAAATCTTCAGTTGGCTACTATTTCATGGAAGAATCTAATCAAAAGATTTCCTTTTACAATAGGGATTTTGGACAAAAGTTTCCTAAATCGTATTTTCCGTGATGAGAATCTTAAGTCCATTAATCATCTTTTTCTTTCTTACCATTTTTCTTGAAAAGTATGGGCATAGATCATATGTTACGGGAAGTTAATGGGGTAATTTTAAGAAATCCAATAGATTTTATTTATGTTTGGAAACTCCTCCATGATGGTAATAAGTTATCGAACTTTTTTTATTTTCTCTTTATGACGGTGTGTTGATGTATATAGATTGAATTGAATCAACGTATCTTCAATGATGATTCTTCCGACCTCTCATATTTGTGCGGAAAATTTTCACCTTACATGTAGATGGATCTCTCATAAACATGAGGATTTCTCTTTTTTAAGAGCCGAGATAATGTTATCTTCAAGCTTTATAAGTTTTTGGCTCTCTATGAGTTAAATCCTTAGTGTAAAAGTTTTTGTTTCTCCTTTAATGAGTGAATGCTTCTTCTTGTTTTTTTTTTCTTTTTTTTTTTTTTTTATAAAATTACCCTCTTTTATCTAGGGGAAAAAAACCCTTAGTGATTAAAGCAAGAAACTTGAGCAACAAAAAGAAAATTAGAAAGAACACAAATGTTTGATTATTAGTTTTAGTTTTTTTTTTCAATGTTTATTTTATAATATTAATTATTTTAAAAGAAACGATTCCATTACAATCAAAGTAGAACTGCTCCATTAAAAAAGAAGAAGAAGAAAGTAGAGACAACACCAGAACTAAAAAAAGCACTTTTCCAACAAGCACTTTTACAGTGGGGACTGTGGAGTTCAACACCAATAGTTATAAACAACCTTACGATTCTCCATCAATAACAATAATGTACTTATTAAATGCAAATTAGTAAGCATAACACAGTTCATTAAGATTAATGAGTACCAAGGATAGTGGGTTAGATTATATAGAACACTGAAAATGTAAACAAAGATCCTGAACAAGGATAGCGTATTTCCAGGATCCACGTATTCCAGACAGACTCTTTTTATTTAATATATATTTATAAATTAATAAAAATTTCTGAATTTTCGGAAACATTATATATATATATATATTAAGTAATCAAGCTTTTCCAGGAGTTTTTGGATCATGGTGATTGTTTGCTCCTGTTCCTGGATAGTCTGTGCTTTCCATCTCCATTCTTCCTTCAATATATGCTTGTTCCATTCCAAGAAACTCGTCAGAATCTTCACTAATTTCCATTGCTTCCTGAAAATTATATAAACCAAAAAAAGAAATTTTATACAATATGTAAAACAAAATTTAAATGAGATTTTTTTTTTTTTTTTAAAATATTTATGGTCTATTGGCGTCTTAATTTTCTCCCCCATTCATGTTAGAATCCCATAATTCTTTATACCGCTGTAAGATTTTATCAGCTAAGCTAACTTTATGTTATCACTTTAAGAGAAAATCACCTGAGCTAGAAAATCTTGAACCTGAGTTGGGTATTCATTATCTGACTTGAGCATTCCTGTTAACACGTATATT